>SNQJ01S0040831.1:25736-61026 GCA_010110895.2 Picea sitchensis
GAATCCAACCCCTTTGAATATTAAATCGTGTGGTAATGTGAGCAAGTGGGGTCACTTCAAAGCTTTGGGACTCCGACGCTCTGGGAGAAATGAGTATAAAGGATTTGTGGGAGAGCCGAAGGAGATTGACTCGGAGAACTCTCTCTCTCTCATGTCAAATATTAATAAAATATTGAAGACTTTATAAACTTGGGTGCATTTTTCAAAAAGGTTATTATAATATATTTTACATAAGTTTATTATGATATTGGTACGTAATAAAGTACCAACCCTTTTTCCATGTTTAACTTAATATTTAATACAAGATCGCGTGAAGTGTGGACCCTTCGAGAGTTTGGGGCTCTGGGAGATTGGTGTTGATGATTACAACTGCATGAGACATCCTCCAGGACATAGACTGATTGAGTCGACCTGAGAGAGAGCCCATGAGTTGGGTGTGCCCATGAGATGGGTATGTGGTTCCTATATGAGACAGAACTGGAACATTGTGTTGACCTCCTCTATGCAGAGAGTTGATATGATACTCCAGACGATTCTCTTGTGTAACACAGTGAGAAAAAAGATCTATTGAGTTGGACGTGCATGTGGTTGAGCACAGGTGAACGTGTGGAAAATCCCATGAGTTGGGTGCATCGTTTTGAGACAGAGATGAAATGATGTATTAGCCTCCTCTGAACAAAGAGTTGAGATGATGTACTCCAAATGATTTTCTTCTGTAACATAGTGAGAAAGAAGATCTGTTGAGTTGGATGTGTCTGTGGTTGAGCACAGGTGAGCGTGATCTTAGTGGTTGAGCATAGGTGAACGTGATCTTAGTGGTTGAGCACTAGTGAGTGTGGTTCTCCTGTGAGATGCAGTGAGATAGAGATGTGGACATCCTTGTGGCTGAGCACAGATGGATGTGCCCATAATAGTTGAGCACTATTGGATGTATGAGATCCCTTGCTATATTGTTCAAGAGTTATACTTGCCTATAACCCTATTTGTGATGTAAAGGTTACATGCCAGCCCCACCATAAAGTGAAAGATAGTTAATGTAAAAGATAATTAATATGGTAATTATTAATTATATTATGAGTTATTGAGGTTGGACCTATTGTTCCAATAGACACTATTGCTGACAGGTCCAGTCTAATATAAGTAAAGGTAAATTCTCCATTGAGGAATCATAATACAAGTGTGATTTTGGAAATTTCAGCAAACACTTGTTCTTGGGAAAAGTGTGCACCTCTCTTGGGCGCTAGTCTTCTAGGGCTTAGGAAGAACCCTTTTGTGTGCTAGTTGTTTATGGTGTTGGAGGTATTTCTCTTGAAGAATATAGAAAATTATTGTTTGGTTTTTCTTCCCTTGTTGAGAAGGGTTTCCAAGGATACTTATTGTGTACTTGTGCATGGTGTCTCTTCTTGTGATCTTGGTTGTTGCAACAAATTGTCTATGGTTTAAGTAAAAAGATAAAAATGAAATTAAATTCATGATTAAGCCTAGTTTATTCAAAAATCAACATGGTATTAGAGCATAGGTTTTGAATAACCCATTGCACAAGCATCTACCAGTCATCTTCTCAATTCTCTAGAACCGTACAACTCTCCTAAGGTTTCCATAAAATTTGTACGACCCTCCTTTATGAGATTTTCTATCCCTTAATACTTGGATGTTGGGGATAATTTTGGAATAGGAGAGTACGTCCTCCTCCAGTTCACCTCTAGAGACTCTCAGAGTGAAATTCTGAGCATTTTGAAATTTTGGCCCTAGGGTTTCGCAATTTTCTGCAGAATTTTGGCTTTAAGGTTTATGTAGCTCATTGAAGGAGCCTTTTCATCTCACCAGTATTCATGTGACATTATTAAGACTTATATTTGGAATTCATAAGCCCAACAAAACCTAAAAGTGCTAGCCTAGCCTAGCCATTAGGTTTTCTAAGACCAGTTGGCGAGAGTTTGTGAAGAAATCCAAAATTATGAAGAACAGGGCCTTAGTGGAAGATAGGCTTGATGGATCAAGCAACTTTTGTTGGCATGTTTTCAGACAGAGGCAGAGTATGCATGTTTTTAATTGATGGCAAAGATCACAACAAGTAGCGCAGGGTTAATGGCATGGCAATGGCAAGTTCAACAGTGAAGAGAAACAGTGATCGTTGGATCCCATTCAAATTTCCTGACGATCGTCAAATCTGAATTCAGATAGGAGGAGCGCGCAGTATAAGAGAATTGATCTCATGCATCAGATCTGATCCCGAAGACTGACCGTCGTTGGATCCATAAGAAGGAGCACAATCTTTACGTGCAATATGAAGCGGGCCTACAAAATCCCGAAAGCAGGAGGATCGTCCATCCTCAAGAAGGACACATGGCAAGTGACTAGAATTTCGAATTTCACATTGGGGGAGTCAACTGAGCATGTATGTGATATCACAAAATGATCTAGAATGTTGGATCGAGGATTGATAAGGGACAGACGTGTGACAAAAGATCATAGCATGTCAAAGACTCCATTTCAAAGTTTCGTAGACCAGGAAATCAAAGATCAAAGGAACTTTAACCTTTGAAGTAGTGAACCCCGAAATCATGAAATAAACACATCAACAAACCACGTTAGCTAAGGACACGTGGCACAATCAGGCAATGACAAGTGTCGAGATGATTCAACATTTCAGGCACATGGTCACGAATCAGAGTGACACGTGCCAACTATTCAGTACGTGTCAATCCACGTGTGACGTCAGTAGGTTTACGTCACATCAGAACTTTCAATTTCGGGGTTTTACATAGCAAGTAGAAACTCCACCATCACAAAGTCTCGAACTCCAAATTGTTGAAAGGGACTATTGTGAGTCTCGAAAACCCAAAAGGGAAAAACGTCGAAATCCCTTCAGTCATTCGATTAAGAAAAGAAGGGATCAGATTATGAAGTTTTGTGGGCCGTTGATCTAGCTCCTTTTTAGTGATCATAACATGAAGAGTCGAGAATCTTCATCACGGGATTGCCGAAATGCGAAATGTAAAATGCATTTTGATTAGGCCCGTGGTCACAGCCAGTGGGCATATGGAATAAGCGCGAGACCCAGTACTTGTAATCCAATGGTGCAGGTGAATTTGAATATGATCAGAGGGCTACTATTTCACCTCACACTTAATTGATCAGTTACGATTCAGTTAGCAAAACTGATTCATGATTCTTGATCGGTTGGCGATTCATTTGTTGAGGCATTTTTTCCCAAGGAGATTCGAAGTGTAACATATGAGGCATGTGTGAATAAAAGGAGATATGAGATGACTGTGCAATGTTGGTTGTTCTAACCAAAAAAATGTGATGAAATGTAAGAAGAGTAAAATTAAAGGATGCAGAGCTTGAGATAAAACTCAGAGATGAGTAACAGTTGTTGAACAGACAGAAGCAAGAGAAGAATAGAAAAATAGCATGAAGCAGAGCAGAATTGCAGAACACTTTTTTGAAGCAGAGAAGAATTGCAGAACAGAAAAGAAGGGGTAAGAATTGAGACACCTGTATTGTTTGTTTTTTAAATCATTTATTCATAAACAGGGTGGTAGGGAGGTGCTAGGGAGGATTGTTTTCCTCAGAGGTTCAAGTGGGTGCTTGAACATAGGGAGTTGTAGCTTCCATCTGGTTGCAGCCATAGAAACCAGGGTGGCAGGATGGTGTAAGGGAGAACACGTGTTCTCTGTTATACATGTTGGAGCCTGTGTAACTAGAAGTTGGTGCTTTTATCCAGTTGGTGTTGGAACATTAAGGGAGTCGGTGCTTCCTTCTAGTGGGTGCTAGAGAAACCAGAGAGTTGGTGCTCTCAAACAAGTTGGATCTTGTAAAACAGAAGTAGTAGCCTCACATTGAGTTGGTGCTCAATTATAGATGATGTACAGAACTTAAAAGACTGCCTATCATTTTCGAAGAAGAAGAGGTTTTCTCCCTTTATGGGTTTCCTCGTGAAAATCTGTCTCTGTGTATATCTTATGTGTGAGTGATGCTAATTATTTATGTTGTCCATATGTTGTATAATATTGATGGTCACTTGGAGAAAGATTAAAAATGGCTTAATTGTCTTAAAATTGTTTAAGCACAATAACAATTGATTCACCCCCCCCCCTCTCAGTTGTCTTAGTAATTTCAACAATTGGTATCAGAGCGGGTGCCTTTTATTTAAAGGTAGATCTATAAGCTTAAACATGACAAGTCATGAAGGGACTTCAGCTACTAATCCCCCTCTGTTTGATGGAACAAATTTTTCCTTCTGGAAGATTAGAATGAGAACATACCTAATGGCCTTAGGTGTTGATGTTTGGGATGTAGTAGAGACTGGATATATAAAGCCTGTTGTGTGAGATTCCAAGGATGATAAGTTAGAATTTAGCTTTAATGCTAAGGGAATGAATGCTATCTTGATTAATGTTAAATTGTACTGCTATCTTGAATGGACTCTGCGTAGCTTGAGAGTTTGTAAAGGTGATGCATCTTCTCAAACCTGCCAAAGAAATGCTGGATAAACTTATTAGCAACTATGAAGGAAATGAGAAAGTAAAGATGCCAAACTTCAAACATATAGATTGAAATTCAAACAAATAAAGATGAATGAATATGAAACAGCTTAGCAAGTATTTTAAGAGTTGAATAACTCAGGTTCCATGGCGGTCTTGGTGAGAAGTTTGAAGAATCATTCTTAGTTCAAAACATTTTAAGATCTCTACTTGATAAATTTAATCCAAAAGTCTCTCTAATAGAAGAACTAAATGATCTAAACTATGTCCATTGATCAACTCCTAGTAACTTTAACTCGTGACATGAAATGAGAATTAGCAAAGATAAATCCATTAGTAGAGAGGCTTCTTTTAAAGGCATAAGAATACTAATTCAGAACTAGATGATGTTGAAGAAAAATTTGTGAGAAGGTTAAAAGAAAGGATCAAAGAAACATCAAGGCAAGTTTCCCTTCAATGATTTAACCATGGTAAAATAGGCCATTTTGCATATAAGTGTCCCCACAAGAAAAAGGACTAGAACTCCGATGATGAAAAGAATTACAAATTTAAGAAATATAGTAAAAAGAAAGCTTGTGTGCAAACAATGATGACTCCTCAAAAGACATAGATAGTGATTCATCCCATGAAGACAAAGTGAATGATTTTATGCTTATGGCTATTGGATATCTTGATGATAAACTCACAAAAGGTGACATGGATGATGAAGAAGCAATAGTGAATATGGAAGGTGAATTAATCGCTTGGAAGAAATTGATGTACTGATGTAAGAAGAGAAACAAAACAATTGTCGATGCATTTTAAAATGAATGGTAAAAAACCTTATGAAGACTTTTCCTTATTAAAAGTAGAGTTAGAAGAGGCAAAGAAAATAGAGGACATAATCAAACAATAGTTATCAAAGAAGAAAGCAAGGTGTAAGTTGCTAGAAGAAGAGATAGTAAAAACAAGAAAAGAGATGGAGAAGTTTAAGGCATTGTATCACCAAAATCAAGTATTAAAGTCAAGGATTAACCTCTATTCTAAATCAGGAAAGAAACTCAAAGTTGAAAGTATGCTTGGGGTATGAAGAAGGATCAAGCAGTGATCATCCAAGCAACAAAACCTATCAAGTTTTGTCAAATCCTCAAACATTGACAAATGTCACTGCAGAACAAAGAAAGAGAATCAACCACCGAGAAGGAATGAAAGAAAAATTATTAGAACTGAATCTGTAGATCAGAGAAACTATCAAGATGGAAGAAATCGACCACTCAAAGAAGACAATCTTCTTCCATGTACAAAGGATTTTTCTATGGATATTTTTTTTGTTCTAACTTGGTCACAAAGATATAACACCTTTAAGATTTAGATATGAGCAACTGTTTTTCATGGAATAATTATCTCACACCACAAAGATCGAGACGCCTAAGTAACAAACAATCACGTACTATAAATCATGTGATGAATGAGAGAAGGACACAGTTTAAAAACAACACATTATGAGCATAACAATCGTTATGATACATTATTCAATGAACTGCACGTTACAACCGCCATAATTATGGACATAAAGTTACGACCGTCGCTTAAGAAACTATAAGCCATATTTGAATCCCGCTAAAAATTTCCCAAGGTTTGGAAGAAGAAAGAAGATGACCAAGGCAGATTAGTGTTATCAACTCAAAGACTAAAAGACACCTGGTATATTGACAATTGATGTTCCAAACATATGACTGGAGACAAAAGTAAAATTTTAACTCTAAGTGAAAACAAATCGGAATGTAACTTTTGGAAATGATGACCAGAAAATAAAAGGAAAGGAATGGTAAGCCTCGAAAGTAATGGAAAAGTAAAAGCTCAAGATGTGTTGTTTGTAGATGGTCTAAACATAATCTACTAAGTGTCACTAAGTTTGTGACAAAGGATGAAGTTTTTCACTTAAAGATTGTAAAATAAATTCTTTGAATTCAAGACAACTGGTTGCAAAGTGGGATAAGAACATAAAACAATGTCTATGTGTTAAAAGAAGAAAAAATAAGAATGCCACTTAAGAAAATATGATGAAAGTTGGCTACGGTATTGGGAGACTTGGAAACCTAAATTTGGATCATATAATCAAGCTTAGAAACAATGGGGCAATAAAAGATCTTCAAATATCAAAGCCATACAACTTTGTTTGTAAACTCCAAGTAGATAGGAAAGCTTACTCTGACTCAATTCAAATATAAAACTTTCCTTCAATAGAAAACCTCTCCGCTAGTACATATGGATTTATGGGACCATCAAGAAGCAAGGTACATGAAAATAAACTATTTTATCGTTGGATTATTGATGATTATTCTAGACTAACGCGGGTTTCCTTTTTGAAGGAAAATATCAAGCATTTGAAAAATTCAAAGTGTTTAAGGCTCAATCGAGAATCAAACAGAAAGATATTAAAGGCGTGAAGGTCTCGATAGAGGAGGAGAGCTCTAGTTCATGGAACTTCAAAGAGTTATGTGATAAACATGGGATCAAAAGAGAGTAACCACCCCAAGGACTCCACAAAGAAAATGGAGTTGTTGAGAGGCGTAATAGATCAGTACAACAAATGGAAAAGATCAATGATGAATGAAAGGAACATACCTCACCCAATATGTGGGAATCAATTCATACAATTGTTCTTATCCTTAACAAAGCTCATATTAGGCCACACAGTGACATAACTCCTTATGAACTATGGTTTGGAAGACCTATCAATCAAGCATTTTAAAAGTCTTTGGGATTAAATGTTGCCCAAGAACAATGATGAAAATATTGGTAAATATGATGACAAGGTCGATGAAGGTATCTTCTTGGGTTATGCTACAAATAGTAAGGCGAACATGTTGCCATTGAGACTATATAAACCGGGTTTATCAGATAGACATAAAAGTTGATGAAGAAACTCGTCAAAAATGCTGTTGATCCAAGCATAGAAGATATAGTTGAATATGAAGATGAACATGTCCAAGGATCTAAAGAGAAGAATCAATCGATGAAGATACGTGATAATTCAATCACAATAAATCAGCAAAGAAGCAAAATCACCTCTCTAATTGTTAGAAAGAATCATCCTAAAATCAAATAATTGGAGATATAAATGAAGCAGTTCAAACAAGGAGGAAATTGAATAAAAACAACTTCATGTTGCTTTGATTCATGACCGAACCTTAAAATTTGGATGAAGCCATCCACATGATGATTGATTAGAGCTACGAACAAGAGCTTGATCAGATTGAGGAGAATAATACTTGGGAGCTTGTTACTAGACCTAAAGTTGAGAATGTAATAGGTTCCAAATAAGTGTTCAAGAATAAAAATGAATGAAAAGGACAAGTTGTTAGAAATAAATCCGTATTGGTCTATAAGGGATATGCACGTTGAAGGTCTGACTCCTCACATGTCTTGCACCAAGCAAGATTGGAAATAACGTAATCGCTCTTGCTTCGTCCATGTCATAAGAACTTTAAAGTTTATCGTGATGGATACAAGCTCCGCATTTTAATGGAGATCTAGAGGAAGAAGCATATATGGAGAAACCTAAAGGACTCTCATTGACAAATAATCCTTAACTTTATGTTCAAGATGAAGAAGAATTATATGGACTAAAACAAGCACCACGGCTTGGTATTATAGGATCGACAAATTGTCTTTTTACAAGACAAAGGGTTTAAAAAAGGTATTGTTGACTGCTAACTTCTACATTAAGTCCTAAGGTGATAATTTACTAGTTGTTTTGGTTTATGTAGATGATATTATTTTGTTGCACTAATGAATCATCCGTCCGCTGGTTTTGTTAAATCTATGCAAAATGAATTTGAGATGTCCATGATAGGAGAATTGTCATAATTTCTCTTGGTTTGCTGGCAAACAGAGTTCTACATGATTTTTTATATCTCAAGAAAAACATTTGAAAAGAGATGTTGAAGAAATTCTCGTGATGGAGGATTCCTCTCCTCGCTAGTACACACCCATGGTGGTTGGTTGCAAGCTCGAGAAAGATGATATTTCACCATGTTGATCAAAGGACATATCGCCTATGATAGGCGTAGCCTTCGTGACATCACAAAGATCCCACCTCGATATAATGTAAGCCGCTGGAAATGGTAGGTCACATCGGCCTAATTCTAAACAAATTCATTTGGTAGTTGTCACAAGGATATTCAAATACTTGAAGGGAATAATGACTTATGGTCCGTGGTATACTAGAAATCAATTTTCGCTAATTTCATTCAGATGCGATTGGGCACCAGTGGATGAGAAAGAGCACCGCTGAGGTACCTCAGATGACTCGCTAGGCATGGATTAGTAAGAAGTAGGGATCTATTTCCCTATCAACTACGCAGGCAGAGGCACATTACCATCGCTACTGGCTAAGACTCTCGGATTTTATGGATGATATAAACTCTCACAGATTTGAAGGTAAATTATACTAATCCATTACAATTCATTGTGATAAAACTAGCGCCATTAGGTGTTCCAAGAATCCTGTTCTTCATTGCAAGACTAATCATGTCCCAATAAAATACCATTTTCTTAGAGAACAAGTTACAAACAGAAGTTTTTAGGTGAATTATATTCCTTTCATAGAACAAATAGTTGATATCTTTACTAAACCGTTAGCATCGACACCCTTTGGATATCTTCGTCAAAAGTTGGGGTTATAACTTCTTTCATCTAATCTATTCACCAATAAGGAGTACTTATTGAATATCCGCTAGGATTCTAAGATGTCTATAGTTGATTGGAGTATGTACTCCAATGTACTGTTGAGTTGCAGGTTTCTCTTTGACATTGATGTCAGCATGAGAAAGTGGTAATTTCAAGGATGATACAATGGTATAGTTGGGCTGCCTTCAAGGTTTCCATCAATGCCAAAGGGGATATTGTTGGCATGTTTTCAGATAGCGTAGTATGCGTTTTTCATTGATGGCAATATCAAACCAGCCGTTGTGGTTAATGGCATGGAAATGGCAAGTCAACAAAGGAAGAGAAACAAGGATCGTTGGATCCCATTCGATTTCCCAATGATCGCCGATCTGAATTCGATAGAGGAGGCGCAGAAGAGAACCGACCATCGGATATCGACCGAGTCTCAAGATCGACCTTCGTTGGATCCATAATAAGGAGCATGATCTTTACGTGCAAGATGAAGTGGGCCTACAAAATCCCAAAAGTGGAGGACCATCCATCCTCAAGAAGGACACATGGAAAGCGACTAGAATTTCATGACTTGCACATTGGAGGAGCCTAACGGAGTATGTCTCTTGAAACACCGGAATGTGATATCACTTAAACGATCCTGGAACGTTGATTGAGTGGATTGATCAGAAGGATGCGTATTAAAAGATCGTGAGATGTCAAGACTCCATTTCAGATTTCACTGTGAAATCAAAGATCAAAGGAACTTTAACCATTGAAGTAGCTTAACTCAAACTCAAAACGCATTAATATCAACAAACCACATCGCCTATGACAGCAATAATCGTGCAATGACAAGTGTCAGTTGATTCAACATTTCAGGCAAATGAAAGTCACGAATTAGAGTTCTATGCCATTCGGCATGTGTCAATCCACATGTGACGCCAGCAGGTTTACCATCAAAACTTTCTATTTTGGGGTTTTACATAGCAAGAAGAAGAAACTCCACCATCACTCTAAGTCTCAACTCCTCAAAATGCCGAAAGGACTATTGTGAGTCTCGAAACCCAAAAGGAAAAAAAAACGTTGAAATCCGTCACCATCTCGACGCGAAACCAAGGGATCAGATCATGAAGTTTTGTGGACCATCACCCAGGTCCTTTCAAATGATCGCATCACGAAGAGGCCCAGACCACACCACGTGATTATCAAATGCTAAATGCCAGCGCATTTTGATTAGGCCTTATGGTCACCCGCTAAGGCATATGGACAAGTGAAAGACCCGCTTGTTGTAATCCAATGGCAGTGAATTCGAATACGATAGAGGGCTACCGCTTCACCTCACGCTAATTGATTAAGCCATGATTCAGTTAGCAAAATTGATGCATGATTCTTGATCTAGCTGGCTGGCCCGGCCATTGAGGCATTTTTCCTCACAGATTCGAGGCGTAACAAATGAGGCATGTGTGTGAATGTTGAGATAATAGAGGATGACTATGCAATTTTGTTGGTTGTTCTAACCGTAAAAATGTGATGAAATGTAAGAAGAGTAAAATTATAGATTGCAGAGCTTGAGATAAATCCGTGAGATGAGTACCAAATATTGAATATATAGAAGCAAGAGTAGAATAGAATAATAACATGTAAGCGTAGAAGAATTGTAGAACAGTTTTTTGAAGTAGAGAAGAATTGCGCAGTTAAAGAAGGCAAGAATCGAGTAATAATTGCATTGTTTGTTTTTCAATCATTTATTCATAAACGTGGTGGTAGGGAGGTGCTAGGGAGGACTATTGTCCCTCTGAGGTTCAAGTGCTTGAACACGGAGTTAGCTTCCATCCGTTTCAGCCGTAGAAACCGTGGTGGTAGGGTGGTGCAAGGAGAACAAGTGTTCTCCGCTATGTTGGATCCCGTAACCTGGAAGTTGGTGCTTCCATCCAGCTTGTGCTTGGAACATTATGAGTTGGTTCTTCCTTCTTAGTGGGTGCTAGAGAAACCAGAGAGTTGGTGCTCTCAAACAAGTTGGAGTTTGAAAAGATAGGTAGTAGTCTCACATTGAGTTGGTGCTCAATTATAGATGATGTACGTAACTTAAAAGACTTATCATTTTCAAAGAAGAAGAGGTTTTCTCCCTTATAGGTTGGTTTCCTCATGAAAATTTGTCTTTGTGTATATCTTATGTGTGATTGATACTCATTATTTATGTTGTCCATATGTTGTATAATATTGATGGTCACTTGGAGAAAGATTAAAAATGGGTTGTTCGACTTAAAATTGTTTAAGCACAGAAAAACCGATTCAATTTCTTTTAGTATCGTCAACAACTAGTTCTCGAAGTCAAGGACCATGTCACCCTTTGAAGAAGAATATATTTTGAGTGTGATGCACAATTTACAGGAAAGTCACCAATTACGAAGAGAAGGAAATAAGAAGGGGAAGAAGATGTCAAGGGAAAGGAAAAGAACACTCTCATCTACTCAATAAGATCATATCTTACCTCATATTGCCAACTTCAAGACAACTTATGAAATGTATGAATCATTAAAATAAATCTTTGAAAGTGACAACACCCTCGCAGCCCTTTACCTTAAAGGGCCAGCTTCAAAGTACCAAATGACAAAAGGTGATACAGTTATTACCTTCTTTATGAATATATCAGAGATCAAAGAAAATATAGGTGCCATTGGAGAAATCATGTTTGACAGAGAAATTGTCTTATCCACTCTCAACAATCTTCCAAAACACTGGGAACCTTTCTTCAAAACATCAGTGGAAGACAAAAGTTACCAACTTTTGATCATCCGTGGACAAACTATACTCAAGAAGAAATTAGACTTAGTAATAGAGGAGTGGAAGACTCCTTTGATGAAAACCATGCTCTTGCACTTCATACAAAGAAAGAGTGAATATTTAAAAGAAAATTCAGAAAAACATCCAGAGATGAGAAGACTCCATCATCCTCGTGTCATAATCGAGAAGATATGTTTCAGAGATTCAAGGCTTTAGATGTGACAAATATAGGCACTATGCAAGAAATTGTCCAACCAGAAGAAAGGAAGACAATATGCTTCCACCGGCCAATATTGACCCAAACCCACCTCAAAAGGATGAAGATAAGAGAGAGGATAAGTAATTCCTCTAAACCAAACAATGCACTGAACATGACTGCAAATCTAGGTAAATTGTTTGATCATTAAACTATAGTTGATTGCATCTTAATAAGTGAAGGGTATTATATTCTAGTGTGGGAGCTCTCATGACTTGGACCATTGTCCCTGGTACAAGAGTCCGCATCTTACGACGATTTCGGCTATGCCAATCAAGAAAAACACCTAATGACATAAAATATCTAGCAAACAAGTAAAAGAAGAGATCCATCCTTCATACTTTAGATAAAGCTACTACTTTGACTCA
The DNA here is from genome assembly GCA_010110895.2 of Picea sitchensis. Taxonomy (NCBI): domain Eukaryota; kingdom Viridiplantae; phylum Streptophyta; class Pinopsida; order Pinales; family Pinaceae; genus Picea; species Picea sitchensis. The sequence goes on from SNQJ01S0040831.1 coordinate 38,282, forward strand.
GAGGGAGTCAAACAAAATGCAAAGAACTAAGAGACAATACCTTCTCCTCCCCGCCAGCCTTCCTAGGAGACAGACATTATTCTAGCCGATCCAATTGCTCCAGCTGATATGTTCATAGATATTGCAAGAGGGCATGTGCTATTTGCCTAGGCTCGACAAAACTTTGTAGAAGGCAGAGGAACATACAGGTCCTTCAAGGGACATCCCGAGAAAGCAAAATATATTTTCTATCTACCCTTCATCCATGAGCCACTTCATTTATTCTAAGGCTCCCTGTCATGGATAAGTGCTTTATAGGTGAAATGTGTATGAAATATGCCATGACAAAAAGAATACCAAGATATCTTAAAGAATGATGTATGAGGCATTGTTCTAGATCGAAGGGGAATTTACAGGACTTCCAAGTGGATCTATAAAATCAAGCATGTACCGATGGAAGTGTCGAGAAATACAAACTCCAGATATGTGACCTGAGGATTCCCACAAACAGGGAGTTGTCTATGATGAGACACTTGATCTAGTAATCCCAATACACTTCCATCCATACTACCATCCATGAGTTGGAAACTACATTAGATGGATAAACTCTTGATGAGTTTAGTTTCAAAAAAGGTGTTGTTGATCCAAACCCATATTACTACATTGTTGAAGAGAGCCTGATTTTGATGAATTATATAGAAAGCCTTGTTGTTGGATATAGGAAAACTTTGACTTCTGATTTCGATATAAAGGATATGAGTATGATGCACTACTTGGGATGCTAGGGCGACAAAGACTCCATGATATTTCTTTTCCCGAGTCAAGGAAAATATACAATGGGGATATTAGGAGAAGCCAAGATAACCAAATGCAAATCCATGCCTACATCGACATCATGGATTTGAAGAAAATGAATGATGATGATTCGACGAGATTGTTCCACACACAATCGACAATCACTAATGTATCTAGTTAAACCAGACCTGACATATGTTATGTAGTGAATGTACTTTAGTTAATTCATGAGTCACCGAGATAGACTCCATCGACAACAGGAAAACATGTATTGAGATATCTATGAGGCACAATTGATATGGCCCGAGATATGCCCTAGTGTAGACTTGAGTTTGCTGGGATATGCAGTGTATCGAAAGAAAGTATAGTGGACTGGAAGATCACATCCGGTTGTTTTTTTACCATGAAGTTTTCCAGCATGGTTTCTTGGTGTAGCAGGAAACAAAGATTCATGGCCTTGAATACCACAAAGAAGAGTATATAGCATTGAGTGTGTGAAGCAATATATTTCCACAAGTTTCTAACAAATTTACTTTTATCATGAGATGGATTCTATGATTATAAACCAGAGTTGTGTGAAGCACTTTGAGAACCATGTGTTTCATGAAGGATAGATCAAAACATGTTGAGATAAAATATCATTTTTATAGACATTATGCATGTGAGTCTCAGTACATGTGCAAGACCTTCCTACACATGAGAATATTGCAAACACCTTCACCAAAATGTTTGCCCATATAAAGATCAAGCACTTGTATGTGAGAGACTTGGCCCGATGGAGAATGCCTCTAGTCGAGAGGGAGTGTTGATGATGACAGCCAGGTGAGACATCCTCCGTGGCAATGCATCGATTGAGTCAATCTGAGAGAGAGCCCATGAGTTAGTGCCCATGAGATGGGTATGATGTTCCTATCTAAGATAGAACTGGAACATTGTGGGCCGACCTCCTCTGTGCATAGAATTGAGATGATACTCCAAATGATTCTCCTATGTAACACAAAGAGAAAGAAGATTTGTTGATTTGGACGTGCTTGTGGCTAAGCACAAGTGAACGTGTGGAAAATCCAATGAGCTGGGTGCATTGTTCTGAGACGATATGAAATGACAAAATTAGCCTCCTCCATCATAGAGATGTACTCCAGATTCTCTTGTGTAACGCAGTTGAGAAAGAATATACACATTGGACTGTGACCATGGTCGAGCACAAGGAACGGATCCCACTGGCTGAGCACACAAGTGAGTGTGGTTCTCCGCGGAGACGAGGAGATAGATATGGACATCCATGTGGTTGAGAAAAAATGGATGTGCCCTAGTGGTTGAGCACTAGTGGGTGTATGGGAGCCCTTGCTATATTGTTCATATATTCAAACCACCAGAATCCTATTTGTGATGTAAAGGTACAGTCAGCCCCACCATAAAGTGAAAGATAATACTAATGTAAAAGATACTTAATATGGTACTATTAATTATATATGAGTTATTGAGGTTGGCCCCATTGTTCCAATAGACACTATTTTTGACAAGTTCACCTAGTATAAGTAAAGGTAAATTCCCAGTTGAGGAACTTCTGTCAACAGAAGTGTGAGTTTGGAAATTTTAGAAAAAAACACATGTTCTTGGGAAAAGGCAAGACCCCTTGGCCAGTATTCTAGGGTTTTAGCACCCCTTGTGTGCTAGTTGTTTATGGTGAGGGAGGTATTTCTTGAAGAATATAGCAAAGGATTATTGGATTTTCTTCCTTGTTGTGAAGGGTTTCCAAGGATAATTTCTTCAGACTTGTGCATGGTACTTTCAATGATCTTGGTTGCCGCAACAAATTGTCTATGGTTTAAGTAAGAATATAAAGATAAAATGAACTTCATTCTTAATCCTACTTTATTCAAAAATCAACAATTGGGACTTCGGAACTCTGGGTGTTCGGAGCTTCGGGATTACAGGATGTTTGGAGAAGATAGAGTGTAAGGGAAAAAATGGTCGAAGGCCGAACCCATTTTCCTCCCACTTTCCAATGTTGTATTATTAAACATATGTAATTATATCGTATGGTAATATAATTACGTGTATTGGCATATAGGAATAATAGAGGTGGGACCCTCTCCATAGCTCCGATGTTTGGGAGATTTGGGTATATTCATAAAATCTTGATGAGGTATCTTCGCCAAAGTCCGGAGGATTAGGTATTAATGGGTATTGATAATCCTAAGTGATCCTTTGATATAAATTAATCATATTCTAATATACTGAATATAATTATATATATATATATATATATATATATATATATATATATATATATATATATATATATATATATATATATATATATATATATATATATATATAATTACATGAAAACATGGAGTTATGGTTCTGGGAGGAATTGAATTATAGACCTTAATTGAGGTTAATCAACTTGGGTACTTAAGTATATTATGGAGAAATCAACCTCATTGTGTTATAATATAATTAATCATAATTATCATATGATTAATTTATTAAGTTAGTGCTAAATTACTTCTAAGGGGGAAAAGAGAAAGTAAAAACCTCAGTAATTACTGGGCCATGGGTATTAGGTTAAGCAAAAATTAATTATTCGATAATTAGTTATGGAGAACAATTATCCTTAATGAGGTTTAAGTATTCAATTACCAAAGAATGGTATTATACAAAATATTAATTAAGTATTTTAATTGGACTATAGAAGAGGGACTGTTGTCATCCTCTAGTCATGTAAGCCTAAGCGCCCTGCGGTGACATGGAGAATTTATGTTGACTAAGAACATCATTGTGATGGTGCATGTTAATATTCTATGGGTTGATGATTTTTTGACGCTTGAATCCATTATGACCGAAATGGAAACCTCACGAGGATGTAAATCCCCCTGCATTTTTATAGAGGTGGTACTCTTCTTTTAGATTTTCTTGAGATTTTTAAATATTCAAAATGTGGGACTTGACAAAATTTCATTGTAGTAATTCAAGAAACATAAATATTACAATAAAATAAAAGGAAAATTTTTTTTTTCCTTTTAAATAAATTTCCTGAGAAAGGACCAAGAATCACACACTTCAAACATTAAAGCAAATAAGAAAAATTTCCTCACATCCATCATAGCTTAAGATAAATATTTTTTATCACATAAAAATAAAAAGAAGATGATTTGCATGCACAAGAGAACTTTGACAGAGTGGACACATGGGCAACAAAAATAAAGATAATGATATATCAACCTCAAATAATTTATATTCTAAAAACAGGGTTACAAAGCACAGTCGAGATTGTTCCCAAAGTAGTTCTCTTGAAATTTCCAAAAATATATAGTATGTTACATATTCTTGAAATTGTAAATGTGTTTGTCTTAAATACTAGGATTGGGGCTCCCACATACCAAAAAGAAAATAAATACAAGAAATAATCTTTTAGAAAGAAGACGGTGGGTGGTAGAAGGATCAGAGAGACCTTGTAAGAAGAAAAAAGGAGTTATCAGTCTTTGGTTAAACCTTTCTAGTGAAAGAGGTGGAATGATTGGATGAAGGAATTGATCAAGAAAACAAGGATGTGATCAGTGTAAACTTACTACGATGGTCGCTCCTCTGTTCATTTGCTCGATGATGTCCTTTTATCGTTTTCATCAACGGTTATGGAAACTGTCTCAACTACTTATTGCCCTTCATTTGTCAGTTTATCGATAGCCTTCTTGAACCATTCTTCGATGTAACTTTTCATAGGTGCCACATTGATTTCATGTTGAATTTTAATATTGAACAGCTCACCCTCTAAGTATCGAAGATCAATGGAAATACCATGTAATTCTTCTTCAATATCCTGATTGTTTATGGAGTAATCCACTAGCCAATTATCTATAGCGTTCTCATCATATTCAATTATGCAATAGAATTTTTCAAATGACAATCCTTTAAAAATCTCAACTTGTTCATCTAACTGTTGTTTTGTTAGGAACAACGAGTTGAGGATCAACTTGGGATCTTGGAATTTTTTAGTGCTTCCGGCTAGGTCCACCTCCATGAGACTTTTGAATAGATCTTCTCTCCTTGTTATGGCTTGGTTTTACGCCTGAACGATGTTGTTGAAGTTATTTATTTTCGCTTTCCAATAGGCATTCAACTACTTGATTTGACTTGGATAGGGAAGGTCCTCCTCTCTTCTCTTTAGCTCTGACATGTTGGAAACTTTAATACCAATGGGTACCAGTTGGCTCTAGTAGTTTCAACATTTTATGGAATACTAGAGGCAAAAGAGAGATGGGAGAATGGTCTTGGAGTTGAATCATCCGCTGACTTGGTATATACTTCTCAGCGCACTAGGTAACCAGTTCCTTGCAGTCAAAAACTTCAGGAACACAACCTGCACGAGCAATTCTAGACGTCTAAATTACTTCCTTCTTAGCAGAAGGGGATGAATAATAAGAGTACGCTCTAGACCACTGAAAGTTCTGGTCCTCTCATCCAAAAATGTTCAAAGTATCTCTACAGAACTGTTGTCGAGCTTCTATTTCCATAATTTGACGAGAGTGTTCATTTGATCCAGATAATATTTGAAATGAGCGCTTAGAGATATAATATAATCTTCCGCAAATCGTGATTTAATGTGGTTTAATAAGAAATATCCTCGAGCCCTTCGCTTATTAATGACAATATTTACGGGACCTACATGATGATTTGTTAGCATTAAACCATACTAAATTTGTATTTGGAATAGCGTGAAGGTGGCGGGGCTGGATGAGAGAAAATAGCATTTTGGGACTTTTGTGAACCCGAGAACCTGCCAACCCGTTATTGCAGAAGGTTGAGAATTGGATAAGTCTTGTAAAACAGTCGGTTGGACTCAATATAGGAGAGATGAGGTACTTACGAGCTAGGGGGTCTAATGGTCAAAATGTAGATCGCGGATTGTTTGGGTACAAAATGTATGTCGCGAAAAAAGGGATATGAAAGCTTGAAACCCACCAACCTGGGAACCCGTGACTGCAGAAACGGCTAAGTATAGAATAATGTGGCGGTTGGTTGGATTCATGATGTGAGAGTGTGGATGGATATGAGGATCCACAAGTCCACCAACCCGCAAACCCACCATTTTGGAAAAACAACTAAGTATAAGAACTAGAAAGGGAGAATAGAAGGGAAAAAAGAAAAGGGGAATTTGGGCAAGTATAGAAGAGGGAAAATAAATGGACAAAAGAAGTTTGGAAAATAGATAATGGGAGGGAAATTTCGGAAGCGGGAATTGATCTCAACAACTAGCTCCAATTGTGGGATGATAACCCCCTCTGGGTTGTCAAGAATCTAGATCCTTTCATGACCAAGTGCTTCTGCCCATTGGGCTATGGAGTCAAAGTAAGAATATACAAACTGAAAAAATAAAATTATGTAAAATGAGAATGAGAAAATCTTAAGAGAAGAAACCTTTCAAATTTTCCCGTTGATAGGTAGCATTAATATTTTACCCTTCATGTCTTAGAGCATATAGGAGTTAAAACCCAAGATCTTCTCGACGACGTATCGTTCAATCCAGAGTGCTTCAAACTTTGTATGCATGGATGGTTTCTCCTTGGCCTTGTTCCAAAGTAGCACCAACTCTCCCTTCTGGAAATTCTTTACAGTTGTGCTCTAATCAAAATATCTTTTGACGCTTTGTTTCCTATGAGAATTTCTATTCATGTCTTTTCTTCGTTCTTATTCCAACTTCAACAACTGATTGGTTCTCCTCTAGATGGGTGAAGTGTCTTCTGTATCTTCAGTATTAACTATAGAAATCAACGCATTGAGCTCGAGGCTAATTGGAATTTCTTCTTCTTTCACATAAACCAATAGATATGGATACATCTCGGTGCTATCCTTCAGAGTCATTCTTCTTGCCCATAATGCATCTGTCAGCTTTAGATGCCAATTCCTTTGATTCTTGTCAATGGTTTTCTTCAGTATCTGAACAAGTGTTTTTTTAGTGGATTGAGCAAGGTCATTACCTTGTGGATAAGAATTTGATGATTGACCCATGATGATTCCATATTCTCCGCAAAACTCCATAAACTTCGACCCAATGAAAATTCAACCATTGTCTGTGATAAATTTATCTGGGACACCAAATCTCGACAGAATATTGTCTTTGAGGAATTTAATTAGTTCTTCAGCATCAACCTTCTTTAATGCAACTGCTTCCATCCATTTCATGAAGTAATATGTAGATCTGACAATGTATATATGCCCCTTTCTATACTTTGGATTAATTGGCCCGATAACATCAAGTCCCCATTGGGAGAATGGTTGTTATACAATTATGGGCCACAAAGGCATTGCGGATCTCTTCATTTTTCCTGAAAATTGTTGACATGGCAAACACTTCCTTATTGTGGCATATGAGTCTCTGAAAATCGATGGCCAATATAATCCTACTCTTATTATCTTGTGGGTAGTTGCAGTAGGTGCAAAGTGTCCACCGCATATTCCCTCATGGAATTCTCTTATTAGTTATTGGGCTTGATTTTCATCAACACATATCAGTAGTATACCATCATAATTTATTTTGAACAGTATGTTAGCAATCAACACATATTGATTCACCTTCATCTTCATTTTTCTTCTCTCCTTAGGGTTCATGGTGACAGGAAATTGCCCGGGTCTTAAGTAGAATATAATATATATGTACCATTTTGAATCATCCAATGGTTCTCTGACTGAAATTGAAATCATTCCATCTACCATATCACCATTCATGATGAGATTACATAAACCTTGTCCTTTGATAGTTTTTAAATGTTTAATCTTGATATCATATTCTTGTATCTTTTCCAACCAGTTATCCCATTTTCCTTCTCTCAATTATTGATTCAGAAGAATATTCACTGGTGATGAGGGAACATAATAAATAACATGGGAGTTAAATATGTACATCTGAATGTGTGTTATTGCTTTTACAAGAGCCAAGACCTGCTTCTCCAGTTTTGAATACCTCAATTCATAGTCATGTAGGTTTTTTCTCATGAAACTTATTGGGAGTTCTTCTCCTTTGATATTCTTCTGAGTAAGAACGGATGCAACAACTGTCTCTGTAGAAAATGAATAGATGATGAAATATCTTTGACAGTCTAGACTAATGAGGACAGGAGCAATGGTGATTTATCCTTTGATATTATTGAACGCCTCTTGAGTATTCATTGTCCATTCGAACCTTTACTCCTTTTTCAGCAACAAATTTATCGGCTTCACGATACTTGCATAATCAGGAACAAATCTTCGCACAAAATTGATCTTGTCAAAAAAATATTGGACTCCCTTTTTGGATGTCGAGGGGTTGAGCTCGTTTATTTCTTTAATTCTTTATGGATCTATGTAAATCCCTTCCTTGCATACAATATGGCCCCACAGTTTTCCTTGAGTCACAGTGAACAACAATTTCTTTGGTTTCAAAGAGACACCATATAATCTACATCTTTCAAAAACCTTTATCAAATGATGGACATGATCATCCCTTTTCTTTGAATGCACTTTCAAGTCATCCTGATAGTCTGCCATAAACTTTCCTATCAATGTGTTGAATGCATAATCCATGGCCCTCTGGAATGTGTCTTGAACGTTCTTCAAACCAAAGGGCATTCTATAATATTCATATGTCTCCCAAGGTGTGATAAATGTTGTCTTTTCCCTATCTTCCTCAACCACCAAGACCTGGTTATATCCATAAAAAACATCCAACATGGACATGCAAGTCGATCCAGTAACTTGTTGGAGAAGGAACTCCGTATTACGCAAAGGAAATTTATCCTTTATGCTTGCTTTGTTAAGGTCTCTGAAGTCAACACACATCCGGATTTCCCCTCTCTTTTTATTACAATCACAGGATTTGAAAGCCAGACTGAGTTTCTAATGGGATAAATTATTTTTGCCTTCTTCAGTTTCTCCAATTCAATCTTTACCAGATGTTTCAGCTTCGGATTCATCATCCTTATTTTTTACTTCACTGGCTTTGCTTCTTCCCTCAAAGGAATGACATGTTGGAATATAGTTTTATTGTAAGATTTTAAATAATTATAAGTCCAAGAGAACACATCGATGTATTCTTTGAACAAGGAAACATATTGATCAACTTCCTCAATGGTGCAATCAACTCCCAAGTTGACATATTTCAGGGAACTGTCAATTCCAATATTGAATTTTCTCATTTCTTGCACTTTTCGAACTGAAACTTCTTCAAAGAGAGATATTCTTAGCGTGATCATCTTTCATAAAAAAAGATTCAGATTCTAAACAATCTTTGGGGACAGAAGACAAGTTATCATCTTCATCATCATCATCATTTAACAAAACAAAATCTAGTTGTTCATCGTTCTCAGACACTTGCAAGTACTCAATGTTATCGGGTACGAATGGTCGAAAATCCCTTTCTACTTGGAAATACGCTTTTCTTTGGGTATCATCTAGGTTTGATAATGAGGTTACCAAGGCTAGTGAATCTTCCTTGTGATTCTTGTCCCTTGGAATAAAACAAATATTGAAGGAACTAAAAGATTCCATCAATTCATTAACTCTTTTGAAATACAACTTAATTGTTTCATTTTTTATTTTATACCTTTGGGTCACCTGATTGATGACTAACTTTGAGTCGCTAGTTACAATTAGATGTTCTATTTTCATTTCATGTGCAAGGATCATCCCCTAAACCGAAGCTTCATACTTTTCTTCATTATTAGTGCATGAAAACTCCATTCTAATCGCATGTGGATGCATAATCTTACTTGGACTCATAAGAACAATTCCATCTCCATTTCCAGAGCTTGAACATGATCCATCAAATGACATCCTCCAATACCCTTCAAATGGATATTCTCAATTCATCTTGTCTTGCAATTGCTCTATACTTTCATTATTCTCTATGTCTAGGATAGCATAGTTTCCAATCATGGCATATACATAATCCTCCATCAATTCATTGTCCTTATTTTTGAAGGAGAAGGGTTTTCTAGGTTCACGAGGAACTTTAATCATTGCTCCTTCTTTTCCTAGAAGCATCATACAACTTCCATCGTTCATTATATATCCTCCAATCATAGATGTCCAGTCTCTTCCCAACACAACTCCATATGTTGGAGGAAGGTCTACCACAATAATATTGAAAACTATAATGATATGGGGGGTTGTTGTAATCCAAGCATAAAAGTCCTTGATTTCTCTATAAGTTGTCACTTTTCTAGAATCAATTTCATATATAATTTCATTGGTTTCATAATACTTAATGAAACTCATGCCCAATGCCTCCATGACTGCCAATGGCATGATATTGTTTGTCGCGCCAGTTTCAACTAAACAATTATGCAGTGCAACATCATGGTTTTCAATAGAAATGTAAAAGGGAGGAATTTTACCTCTTAGCTTGGTAGTTGACTGGTTAGGGATTTGTTTTGGACTGGTAAAAATAGCTTCTTCTCCTTCATATGGATCATCCAACCACTTTAAAATGTTCTCTATGTATTGGGGAATCTTTACCACTTCCATAAAGGGCAAGGTTATCCTTAATTTACTCAAATCTTCTACAACATTATATGTCATTTGAGTGGAGTTTGACGTCATGTGTTGCCTTTTACTTCCAACGCTATCTGTCACTTTCTCATTTGTTCTTTTATCATTTTTTTTCCTTTTCTTTTTCTTTTTGGTTCTCTTTATCATAATCGCCTTTATTTTTTGGTCTATTTACAAATCCTCTTGTCTGGGCGACGTTTTCTTGCGAGTTGGGATTGTTATCGCCCTCTTCAAATATATACATGGATGTCTCACATCCATCCATCTGTATAGTTTTAGATCTCAGCAAGTGAGTAATAATTCTCTTACTCAATTAATTGCTCGTCATAGACATCATCTAGAACAACTGCATTTGGGGTAGGTTGTCTAGGAACCCTTGGTCTTTGTGGATTATCCATGTTTTCAAACTTCACTCTATTTTCTTGAGGAGGGTTCCTCCTTTGCTCTGGGATTGGAATTATTAGATTTGGCATGTAATTATATCCCCTTCTTAGACTGGTTATCTCGTTTGCATTTTTTTGATGGTTCTATTCATCTCTACAATTTCAATTCTTTGCTTAGTTTCATGTGTCGCCATAGGTCCAACCTTTACATCAGGTATGGTTCCCTTGAAAAATCCTCCTCCCATCATTTGGTTTTGAGACAGCCGAATCTTGAATTCTTCATTCTTTCTTGAACTGGAAGCTCCTTGATTATCAATATTTAATCCTCCCAGTTGCCTTTGTACTCTTCCCAGTATAATGTCGGGGTCGGCACCTGTTTCAATCATAATTTCTTCCATCTCGGTGGCTTTATTCATTGCCTCCTCCAAAGTATCCATTTGGGATGTTCTTATAGCATATTTTACATTCAGGGGCATTGCATTCTTATAACAATTGAGAATGATTGAGTCATTTTCTCTTCTATCCTCTGGAATCCTACTCAATATTTTATTGAACCTGATATTAAAATCTCGTATCCTTTCATTCTTCCTCAAACCAATCTTGGTGAACTCAGTGAGAAGGGTATGGTAACCAATTGGAGGGGAAAACATAGTTAGGAACATAGCTTCGAGGTCATTAAATGAGTGAATGGATCTACTGGGAAACATTGTATACCATTCATATGGTCTTCCTAATAAGGTTTGAAAAAACAACCTTACCATGACATCATCATACTCAACACAGTGAAAATCACAAACATCAAGAAACAAGTGCAGATGCCTCTTTGCATTGATTTCTCTGTCTCCAGAAAATTCCTTTAAGGTGCCCTTAGGGAGAACAGGGAGATCATGTTTCTCACCTATAATATTTAGAGGGGAATCTCTTACCCTCCTTCAATTTTCAAATCCTGGGTTTCCCTAATTTCTTGCAGCATCTCTTCCACCTCCTTGTCTCTCCTCATGATGCTCATCTCGGGGTTGTTCGTTTCTTTATGCCATGTCTGGGGAGACTTCAGGCTAGGATTTTCACTTCTAAGAATAAAAAATTTCTTTCTCTTACTTCTAGTAATGGGTCCCTTGTATTCGTCCATCTTCAATCTCGACCTTGTTCTTGTGTTGCTCTAGCTATCCTTTGATTTCTTCGGTCTTGTCGTTCCTCTTGTTAGGGTCCTATAAATATAGGTAATATGCATGTTCAGTTATCTATTTTGGAAATCTATTGGTAAGATTTAGCCTATGAATCACTAGGTGTCATAGCCTAAAAAGTGTGTTTATCCAAACAGTAATTTAGTTTTCTAAGTCTAATGGCCAAAACAAAGTATGGATCTTTTGGAGATTTTTCCATATAAATTTGGTTCAGATCAGGTTGCAGGTGTTTTCATGGCACAGTGCTCACAAGAAGATTTCCAATGGTATATCTAGTGCTTCAGACTGATATCCAGATCAAAATTTAAATCCTATGGCCCACCCTGCACTTAATTATTAAAATTCCCAAATGATAAATTATGCGCAGATTTCCCCGACGACATCATCCATCTTCCCAATCGACGGCCCTCATGTGTCCCCCCCCCCCAACCTACTTACCTTTGCTCAGGTGGAGGGTCACGAAGAATTGTTTTCCCACTCCAACCCTTTACACCTAACATGTCATTTCCAGGTTGTTTTGCCTCCAATTACCACACACTGCCCTACCCCGCCCCCTCTGAAATCCTGCCTAACTCACTCTTGATACTACCCATTCAACTCACTCCCAATACTTCCCACCTTACTGCCTCTACTCCTCCTCTTCCTACACGACACCTGTCCCTACATTATCGATACCGCTCACCTTCCCGCCGCTAGTTCTCCTCTCCCTACACGACACGTCTCCCTCCTCCTATCTGTTAGCCAATTAACCCCTTCCCATTGATGGATTATACCGTTAACTATCCCTTAATGTTCTTGCGCCCTAAATCCCTGCACACATAAAAACTTCGTATCCCCATTACACTATTTGTTGGCTAAGCAAATCTTATCAAAGCTTGTTGTCACATCACACTCACTTATCTTCAACTGCAAGATAATTTCCTGGTGAATTTATTCAAAGGGATAGATGGCAATGAAATCAGATTAAGAGGACTATTATTCAAAGGGATAGATGGCAATGAAATCAGATTAAGAGGACTAGTAAGTAGATTTTGTGGAGATATTTTCAACTTCTTTCTATATTTCAAGGGCATGAAGATGCCTAGCAGCAAAAGATCAGCAGTCAATCAACCAATTCCATATTTTAATGCACGATACTTGCAGAAACAACCACAATCAGTAGCAAGGACCAACAATGTTGCAGGAGTCAAAGGACAGATCATCAACAGCTTCCATCAAAACAGTACCAGAAATGAGAGTGGATCTTAACAGTTCTATATTATTTTGATTAGAGATAGATCTTAGTTTAGATATCCCTAAGATAAATCATGATTAGTTATGACAGGATATTTTGTAAATAAATTTATAAATACTTCTTATTTCAAAGTATGAATGGTTGGGACTTGTTGAAGGATAGGACTAGTATTGCAAAGCAACCCACAGAGACACCATAGATCATATTTTTCAGTAATACAGTGCAATTATTACAGGATACTTGTGTCAACTTTATTGATGAAGTGCATTTTTCCCTGTTAATTTGTTTTCCTCTGTTATCACTATTGTTTCCTAAATTCTGAATTATTCTAAGAAGATAAAGGATAGAATTTGTTTAAATGTACACTCTATCTTTGGCTTTAGGATAATTTATGTGTTTTCCACTGAAGATTAAAATCAGAATTCTTAATTGCTCTATTTTTTATTGGATTTATTGACCTTTTCATCTCCTCCATACCTTAAATCTTTGAGGATCCAGTGAATTTGCTTAACCTGCCCTGCAATATTAGCTTGTTAAACCTTGTATTTGATCAATTCAAAAATGTGACTCCATTTTCCCAATGGCCCATCTACCCTGTTCCAACCAAACAATTCAAATCAAACAAACAAACCCTGAACTATCATAACTAGCATAATATTCTAATATAAACAAATCTAAATCTTACATAGAGATCCCTCTCTGAAATTGGCAGGGCTAGATCCCAGCTTCCAAAGTGGTTTTTTGGTTATCTTTGTCCATTTCTTTCACAACCTTAAGAAATTACGGAGTGCTAACATAGTGGTGACCATACTGGGGAAGAAATTTAATCTTCCTCGGGAAAGAATATCAATTTTTAGATCTGATTGTTGATGGTGGATAGCGATTAGGCATAGGAAGGTTGAAATCATCCACCTGGTGACTCCATTCTTGGTTATATCCAAATGAAATAATATCATGGCGACTCCACTGTTAGATAGATTCATTGCTTGAGGAATTCACTAATGACTCCACTAGGATAATGAAGAACTCAAATGTTGCTACAAATGTTTCAAGGTATCCATGTTTAGATTTTTCACAGATTTATGGTTTCCCGAATCCTTTACCCAAGGATGAATATTTTTTGATAAATGGTCCAAAATTTAATTGAGATGATCTGAGTTTGACTTGGAAACATTTATCAAATTTTCATGATTTCACTGAGCTTCTTAGAGTCAAACATGAATATGTTTTCCTTAGATTGTTTCATGATTCATTCCAAGGAAAGTGTAAAAGTTGGGCTGAAGGTTTGCCTACTGGATCTATTAGAACTATTACATATTTTTGGAAACATGGATGGAGGGGACAGAGTTTGTTGTAGACTCTCCTTCCATTCAAAGATTTATGGAATGGAATGATATGTGCATTGAATATGGAGACGATGAGAAATTTTCTGCATGTTTTTCTTCTTATTTAAAATCATGTAAATGTAGCTCAGAATCTAAAGTCATATTTTTAAAGGAATTTGTCAAGTATATTGAGAAAGAGCTTGTGGTTTTGAAAGATCAAGAAATATCTCAGGTTTTACCATTTCTTAGCAATACTTCTTGTAAGGGGGTTAGAATGCAAAAGAATGGGTTAAAACCCACTTGTCCTAAGTTTTGAACGCAAATGCGCCTATGGTAAGTGGTAAGCAAGTCCGAGCGGCAGCGATTCGCGCGCTCGGATCGATGGTGCATATGGGATTCCGGAGCCCCCCCCGCCTTTCCACCTTTAAGCAGAGGGGGGGGGTCCGAAATCGGGGGCACATCTCTTCAACGGCCCAGATCAGTGCGCCCGGATCAACAGCGATAAAGGCAATTCCGGACCCCCCCTGCCTTTCTACCTTTAAGCGAAGGGGGGGGGTCCGGAATCAGGCACACAGCTTTCCGACGGCCGAGATCTTAGCACCCGGATCAAAGGCGCTCATGCGATCCCATCATCCTCAGTTTCCCTGTGTTTAGCCTGCGTGGGCCCTTCTCCCGTCATGTCATCTTCCAGAACCACCTTTCTCCTATTGCCGTGTATCATCCATCCACCTCCCCTCTTTGGTCCGCATGGTCCTCCTTCCTTCTCATCGTCCACTCACCACCTGCCATGTGTCTCTTTCCCTCCACGTCAGCCTCCCACTAAAATGTGCCCATCACATCTACTCTTCTGCCTCCTTCGCTTATCGCCTTTTGCCATGTGTCTCCCCTGTAACCTCTCTTGCCCCCTCATCGCTTCATACTCCACTCCCCACTGTTTTGGCCCCATCACTCCGTTCTCGTTCCCCACCTTCTGCGCTGGCCTCCACGCCTATTCTTTAGGCCAGTCAGTTATTCCAGGTGGCAACGCTGGAGGCCCTCCACATCCCGAAGGTGTCGAGTTGGTCGGGCCATCCTCAATCCCGATGAAGCAGTTATTGAAGCAGTTGGTGGTGGTTAGACATCGCCTCCGCCATAATGGGAAAGCATGGCAATGAATTAAAGGCACGTCGATTCGTCATTGGAACTGTCAAAGAGTTAGATTACGTCTGACATAAGTTGCACGATCTTTCAGAGGTTGACTGTCAGAAAGCCATGCAGACGCAAAGCCTTCAATGCAGTGTCTTAATTCCACTGTTGTTGTTGTTCTGAGTATATAAAGGCGTTTTCGCCATTTTTGTATCTATCGATGGTAGAGAAAAGCTCTCGACTGTAAAGTTTTAACGACCATTCTGGTTTCCTGGTTATGTATCTGTGTTTGAGACTTCTTGTTTTATGACAAACAGTTTTCCTTTTCCATCTATGTTTCATCTCTTGCTGGAGAGTTCATGATCGAATGCTTCGTATGAATTAACACAGTTATGTTATGGTAAATTATTTATTGTTGCATTGTTGTTTTCTCTGGTTTCCCGCATTTGGAAGTAAGAAGATCTTGTCTTCAGATGCCTGCTCTCACAGTCTGTTAGAAGCCTGATGCCTATAGCAGGCCCTTGCACCCTTCTTATGAAGTCTTCCATCTACTCACCCTTATTGCAACTCACTGTTTGGAGTTTATCAAGACCTCACTCGTTCATGCATACCCAGCCTAGTTTCAGAGTTGAGACGATATTGTTCTGAGTTTCCACCCATTCGATCACCCCTTTAAAATCGTGACATTAAACTGATGGGTGTCAGGCTTTTCTCCTGCAAGCAATCCAGGAGTGACTTCTGACGCTAACATTTCTGGCGCCGTTGCCAAGGACGAAGTTGAACATTTTCCCCAGGATTGAATGACAAAGATCAACTGATTTTGAAGGTGCATCAGATATCAGAACTTGAAGATTTCTACTATGCACCTGGTGACTCCATTGTGATGACTCCGCTGGGTAGAACCTACTCTATCAATTGTGGCTTCAAGAGGCAGACACACGAGGTCTAATCCACACTTGCCTTTAGCTACACCAGAAGCTGACTCGGAAGCGGTGCGCAGAAAGGGAAAGAGCTCTGTGAAAGAAGTTTCCATCGTCGAAACAGGTAATGTGCCTTCCCCTTCTGTGAGAACTCCATTTTCTTATTCTCAGCTTCCTAGTCATCCTTCTTCTGAGGTTTCTCATTTTCTGAATTTCGGGAGTGTTCCTGCTGAGTTTTCTCCTCCTGGTCTGGTATCAGAAAGAGAGATCCTTGTCACTCCCCCCTCCCTGGAGGTCGTGCCTCAACACAGACCTCAAGTTTTTGAAGGTTACACCACCCCTCCTTTTATTGCTACTACTGCTCAGAGAGAAGCATCTGCACACTCAGGTCCCTTGGCTCTCTCTCTGTTTTCTTCGTTGTCTCCTCCAAGAAGCTCTTTTCCGACATCTCCTGTCCATACTCCTTCCCCTTCGAGTTCTCCTCTACCTAATACTCCTATGGTTGGTGCTAATCCCCCTCTGAATAGAATGGACGCCATAGTTGCTACTAGATATGCTCCTTTAATCCTACCACATCCTATGAATCCTCTCTCTGTTGGAGACTACTTGAAGTATATGCCCAAGTTCAGTGGGGAGGGAGACATGACTGTTGAGGAGCACTTGGCTACTTTTTACAGTTATGAAGACAACCTAAACATTGAAAATGAAGATGTCTGGATGAGAGTCTTTGTCCAGAGCCTGGAGGGTGAGGTCAGGAAATGGTTCCGAGGATTGGCCCCTGGATCTATTGCTGGCATTGAAGCCTTGGATAACGTCTTCCTGAGGAAGTGGCGAGACAGAAAATATTTCATGTATTACATGATAGAGTTTGGGGCTCTGAAGAAAATGGATGGAGAGTCTGTCTCTGACTTCTCCAAAATATTCAATAAAATGTATAACAAGATTCCTGCAGAGATTAAACCCTCAGAGGCCTCTGCTCAAATTTCCTATGCTGGTGCATTTGACCCTGATTTCTGTCTCTTATTAAGAGAAAGAAGAGCTACCTCCCTAGCTCAAATGCAAGACGCTGTCATAGAAGTGGAATCCAACATATTGGCAGCTGACAGACTGAGGAACAAAGCAGACACAGACAGAAGAAAGGAAAAATTGGAAGCCTCAACTTCCGGCCCATCACTGCCCCACCCTCAAGTAAATGAGCTGACCCAAGTGATGAACTTCCTGAAAGAAGAGGTGGAGAGATTGAAGGTGGAAAGGAAGCAAATGTATAAGGGCCCTCAGAACACCAAAAATAAAGGGGGTTTCAAGAGGCCAAATAATATTGCTCCCCCGACTATGCACAGAGAAAGAGGAAGAGACAGAGAAGACCAGAGAATTCAGGCTCCCTTTCAGAACAATTTTGTGGCTGATGAAGAAGAAGGGGAAACAGACGAGCCCGAGCCTAAAATCCTTAGAAGACACTCCTCCTTTTCCTCATCTCACTCGGACTGCTTATGAAGAATCTCTCATGGATGGTCAGCTAAATGAATTGAGCAAGGGAGACAAAGCTAGTGGTGGTCGAGGCAGGTACAACCTGAGGTCCGATAAAAGGGCAGCAACACCTGATGTTCCTGAGCAATCCACTAGAACAGAGAAACCTGCTAATGAAGTAGCATACGCTCACAGAGGTAAGAAGGCTCCACCTCTCTCTTCCATTGTCCATAATCATGTTCCTGAAATTAGAGAAATCCCAAAGCCTATGTCTTGTTTCAATTTCGAACATGAGATTCAAAAGATCAGAATTCCTGTGCCACTCACTGAGTTAATTAAACATGGTGAATTCAAAAAATGCTTCTCTGAGTTGTTGAAATCTGAAGCCTCATACCCTCTTACAGACTCCATAAACCTCCAAGATGAAAGGCATGCAGTTGTCCTAGGTCCCATGGTAGAAGACAGAGATGATTCATCCCCTCCCTTCCACACATCCCTGAACATACATGACAAAGTGCTGCATAATTTCCTTATGGATTCAGGGGCCTCCCACAACCTCATGCCCAAAACTATCATGGAGGAATTAGGACTGGAAGTCACCCGAGCCTATCACGACCTCTATTATTTTGACTCCAGGAGGGTGCAATGTTTGGGAGTCATAAAGGACCTAGTGGTTTCTTTGTTTCAGCTGCCCATGAAGAGTATGGTCATGGATATTGTGGTAGATGATGTTCCCCCCAAGTTTGGCATGCTATTGTCAAGATCTTGGATAAAGAGGCTTAGGGGAACCGTGCATATGGATCTCACATATGCCACCATTCCATTGTTTGGAGGGGAACATAGGAGACTGTACAGAGAAGCCCAACTGGCCTATATAATCAGTGATGAAGCCAACCCCACCAATCATCCCATCTATGCCTTGGACACCAATTTAGGCTCTAGTTTACTACAGCTCACCCACACCCCTGAGGCTCCATTATAGATCAGAAAGAAGCCCATTCTTAATCAGGAGACACCCCCTCCAACCACCTCTATTTGGAAGATGTTCTTTGATGGAGCTTCCTCCAGTATGGGGGCAGGTGTCGGGATAGCATTCGTGTCCCCTTGTCAAGAGACCATCTCTCTGTCATATAGGCTGGAATTCGAAGTCACCAACAATGTGGCAGAGTATGAAGCTCTGGTTATGGGATTAAGAGCTGCAAAGGAAATGGGAATTATGGAGATGGCTGTGTTCGGGGATGCAGAATTGATTGTCCAGCAGGTCAAAAATGTTTATCAGGCTAAGCATCCTTGACTCAAGAATTACAGAAATGAGGTATGGGACCTAGTTGATAATTTCTTCCTGGTTTTTAACATCTCCTTCATTCCAAGGGAAGAAAATGCTCCAGCTGACTTTTTAGCTTTCACAACTAGTGTGCTCGAAGTCCCTACGCTGCCCACGGTTGGATCTGATGTTGAAATGAAGTATAGACCCTCTGTACCAGACAATGTCAAACATTGGAAGGTATTTGAGGATGATCAGGAGATCGAAAAGTTGCTTCAATCCGTTGATAACTTTTCTGCATTGCACATAGATGAGGAGCCTGACATTGAAGGAGAACCTGACTGTCACCCTGGGGAGCTTTTAAATAAAATTGCTGACCACCAGATCATTCAGCTACCGAGCAATTACATTCCAAAAGGACTAATCCCATTAGAAAGATTGTTCGACGGGAATGATGTGGCAGTGAAGGGTAAAGTTTCAGGTGATGATAATGACACAGCTGAATGCAACATAGGCACACCTGAGGAGCCTAAATTGGTCAAGCTGTCAAGGGGTTTGACTGAGGAGCAGAGAGCCAGATATACTAAGTTGCTGAAGGAGTTTGCTGACGTGTTTGCATGGACCTACGAAGACCTCAAAATGTATGACACATCAGTCATCGAGCACAAAATCCCACTGAAAGAGGATGCCAAGCCATTCAAGCAGAAGCTGAGGCAAATAAATCCCATGTTGCTACCTGTCATGGAGAAAGAGGTAAAGAAGCTGTTGGATGCCCAGATCATTGTCCCCTTGAGATATTCTGAATGGGTAGCCAATTTGGTCCCGGTGAGAAAGAAAAATGGGGAAATCAGACTCTGCGTTGATTTCAGGAACCTAAATAGAAGTTCCAGAAAGGACAATTATCCCCTGCCCAACATGGAACACATATTACAGAGGGTCACTGGTGCATCCAGGATATCCATGATTGATGGTTTCTCTGGATACAATCAGATATCAGTCATGCCTGAGGACAGAGAAAAAACAGCCTTCACCACTCCTTGGGGCACGTTCATGTATGCCAAAATGCCTTTCGGACTGATGAATGCAGGAGCAACATTTCAGCGGGCCATGGACATAGCCTTCATCGGGGAGAAGGACCAGTTTGTGGTGATATATCTGGATGACATCACAGTCTTCTCTAAGACTGATAAAGAGCACTGCTACCACTTAAAAAGAGTTTTCCTGAAGTGTCGGAGGTATGGTCTATCTTTAAACCCCAAGAAATCATTGTTTGCTATGCAGGAGGGAAAGCTGTTAGGTCACATAGTGTCAGCAGAGGGAGTAAGGATTGACCCAAGCAGGGTGGAAGCGATTCAGGCCCTGTCACTTCCCAGGTCTAAGAAGGAAGTTCAGGCATTTTTGGGGAAGGTTAAATTTCTGAGGAGATTCGTCTCGAACTTTGTCGAGCTGGTGAAACACATTACAGCCATGCTCAGGAAAGGAAATGAAGTGAAATGGACTGCTGAACCCAGGGAATCTTTCCCCCGAATAAAGAAAGAATTGACCGAGGCACTTGTGCTAATCAGTCCCGATTATTCTAAAGATTTCCTGATTTTCTCATTTGCTTCTGATGACTCGGTAGCAGCAGTCTTGTTGCAGAAAAACGATCAAGGACGAGAGCAACCTATTGCTTTCTACAGCAAGGCATTGAGAGATGTTGAAATCGGGTATGAGATCATGGAGAAGCAGGCCTATGCATTGGTGAAAGCTCTCAAATCTTTCAAGATCTATGTTTTTCACTCGAAGATCACTGCATGTGTCCCTTCAACCTTTGTGAAGGACATTCTTATACAGCCTGACATAGACGGGAGAAGGGGTAAATGGATCGCCAAGATCCTGGAATTCGACCTGGAGATTAAGCCCACCAAGTTGATAAAGGGGAAAGGTTTGGCCAAGTTGTTGGCTGAATCCAATTGCAAGACTTTGGGGATTAACTTCATCAATGAGAAAGCTGAGTCATCCAGCAGGAATTCTCAGATCATCATACCTCTAGCATCATGTCCCTGGTACAAGGATATCTTGTATTTTCTGCAAGAATTAAATCCCCCTGACGAATTAGGAAAGAGTAGGGCCAGAGCTTTGAAGCTTAAATCGGTCAGGTATTGTCTCATTGACTGAGCCTTGTATTGGAGAGACCCTTTGGAAATACTGTTAAGATGTCTGGACCCGCTGCAAGCCCAGAAAGTGATGTTCGATTTCCATAGCAGTCTCTGTGGAGGTCATCATTTTTGGAAGACCACAGCCCACAAAATCCTCCGGGCTGGGTATTACTGGCCTACTTTGTTTACTGATGTCTTCAGGGAAGTTAGGACTTGCATTAAATGCCAGAAGTTCTCAGGTAAGCAGCAACTCAAATCTCTGCCATTAAAGCCTGTAGTAGTTTCAGCACCCTTTCAGCAGTGGGGATTGGATTTCATCAGAGAGATTCATCCTCCCTCAAGTGGCCAGCACAGATGGATGCTCACTGCGACTGATTATTTCACCAAGTGGATAGAGTTTGTCCCCACCAGGAGCACTTCTCACAAAGTAATCATCAGTCTCTTGGAAGACATCATAGCCAAATTTGGTTGCCCAAGTAGGATTGTCACTAACAATGCCACCCCCTTCAGGTCTGAGCCTCTGGTCAAGTTCTGTGAACAGTTTGGGATTTCACTGGTTCACTCCACTCCATACTACCCTCAAGGAAACGGACTGGCAGAGTCCTCCAATAAAATTCTAATCAAGCTCGTCAAAAAGCTACTGGAGGAAAATCAGAGGGCCTGGGACTCAAAGCTCAAATTTTCCCTTTGGGCTGATTGGGTAACAACAAAGAAATCCCTGGGTCTCTCACCTTTCCAACTGGTTTATGGAATAGAGGTCGTTTTCCCCACTCAGCTCGCCTTACCTGTGGAAAATCTCCTCCAGAACTTTGAAGGAGAACTGAACCACGTGATTAGAAGGATTCATCAGATGGTGGAAGTGCAGCAGGTCAGAGAACAATTCATGAATAGGGCCTACAATCATCAGTAGAAGATCAAGCAAGCTTTTGACAGGAATAGCAAAAAGAAAGAATTTGAGCGGTGATCTGGTGCTCAAATGGGATGCACCCAGGCAGGAAAGGGGAAAACACAGTAAATTTGATGCCCTCTGGTTCGGGCCTTTTAAGATCCTTGAAGTATTTTCGAATAACACTTACAGGTTGCAGGATCTGGAAGGCAAAGAAGTTTTCAATGGCCCAATAAATGGGCATTTCTTAAAAAAATGTTTTTTGTGAGCCGCAGTCGGCTCTTTTGTTTTGTTTTGTAAATATTGTTATTTTTTTTGGTTTCAGCCTAATAAATGACTCCATAACCCAACAGCAAAGGCAATGAATCTGCAAAAGAGTTCTTAGAGCATCACAGGGACGACTCTATCCCCCATGGAGCCAAATGTTAGCAATATTTCTTGTAAGGGGGTTAGAATGCAAAAGAATGGGTTAAAACCCACTTGTCCTAAGTTTTGAATGAAAATGCGCCTATGG
>SNQJ01S0040831.1:61036-78536 GCA_010110895.2 Picea sitchensis
CCCCCGCGTGGAAGAGTGTACATACTTCTGGGGTGTAAATACTTCATGGGGTATAAACATGGCTGAAAGCAAGGACCTCTGAATCAGGAAGATAATCAGGCTCCACAACCAACATTTTCAGCTTAAAGTTTCAATTCATATTTGCAGTAGATGTGGTTAACATTTAGTTTTAGGTTACAAGCAAAAATTTAAATGGTTTGAGATCAGCCCAATCAATCAGGTTACTAGTCTACGGTGTTCTTAGCACCTCACTGGGAGGATTCCATCCCCAATTAGAGCAATTGTTAGGGTCCTATAAATATAGGTAATATGTTTGTTCAGTTATCTATTTTGGAAATATGTTGGTAATATTTAGCCTATGAATCACTAGGTGTCAATAGCCTAAAAAGAATGTTTATCCAAACAGCAATTTATTTTTTGAAGTCTGATAGCCAAAATAAAGAATGCATCTTTGGGAGATTTTTGCATATAAATTTGGTTCAGATCAGGTTGCAGGTGCTTTCATGGCATAGTTCTCATGAGTATCTTTCTGATGGTATATCTAGTGCTTCAGATCGACATCCAGATCAAAAGTTAAATCTGAAAGTCAAATCCTATGGCCCACCCTGCACTTAATTATTAAAATGCCCAAATGATAAATTACACACAGATTTCCCCGGTGGCATCGTCCATCTTCCCAATCCATGGCCCTCATGTGTTTTCTCCCCTCCCCCCCCTGACCTACCTACCTTTATCGATGGAGGGGGGGTCTGAAAAGTTGTTTTCCTCGCTTCAGCCCCACCTAACGTGGAATTCCCACATCATTTCACACCCCCCACTCTAGTTACCACACACCACCTACCCCCCCCTCCAAAATTCGCCTAACTCACTCTCAATACCACCCATTCAAATCACTCTCGATACTGCCCATTCCCTCGCTACTCCCCCTCTCCCTACACATCACATGTCCCCTAACTCATGATATCACTCACCTTCTCGCCTAAAATCCTCCTCTCCCTATACAACACTTGTCCCCACACCTTCTATCCATTAGCCAATTGACCCTTCCCCCATGACCGTTAGACCGTTAACTATCCTGTAACGTTCCCGCGCCCTAAATCCATGCACACATAAAAACTCAGCATTTTCCCTAAATCCATATTTCAATGCACGATACTTGCAGAAACAGTCATATTCGGCAGCAAGAACCAACAATGCATCAGGAGTCAAAGGACATATCATCAATAGCTTCCATCAAAATAGTGCTAGAAATTCGAGTGGATATTAACAGTTCTATATTATTGTGATTAGAGATAGATGTTAGTTTAGATATCCCTAAAATAAATATCGATTAGTTATGACAGGATCTTTTGTAAATAAATTTATAAATACTTCTTATTTCAAAGTATGAATGGTTGGGACTCGTTGAAGGATATGACTAGTATTGTAAAGCATCCCACAGAGACACGATTGATCAGATTTTTCAGTAATACAGTGCAATTATTACAGGATACTTGTGTCAACTTTATTGGTGAAGTGCATTTTTCCCTGTTAATTTGTTTTCCTTTTTTATCACTATTGTTTCCTAAATTCTGATTTATTCTAAGAAGATAAAGGACATAATTTATTAACTGTACACTTTGTCTCTGGCTTTAGAATAATTTATGTGTTTTCCACTGAAGATTAAAATCAGAAGTCTTAATTGCTATGTTTTTTATTGGATTTCTTGACCTTTTCATATCCTCCATACCTTAAATCTTTGAGGATCCAGTAAATTTTCCTACCCTACCCTACAATATTATCCTGTTAAACCTTGTATTTGATCAATTCAAAATTGTGACTCCATTTGCCCAATGGAACATCTTCCTTGTTCCAACTAAACAATTCAAATCAAAAAACAAACCCTGAACTATCATAACTAGCCTAATATTATAATATAAACAAATCTAAATCTTAGAGAGAGATCCCTCTTTGAAGCTGGCAGGGCTAGATCCGAGCTTCCAAAGTGGTTTTGTGGTTACCTCTATCCATTTCTTTCACAGCCTTAAGAAATTACGGAGTGCTAACACCTCTCTCCTCTGCCTTCAAAGGATTTATCTTTCTTCTTCTTTGACTAAGATCTTCCATGACCTTTCTAACTCTTCTTGAGTCTGGGTTGTTGTTATTACCATATTGAACAACTGATGTAGAATGCTTCATTGATTATTTCATCCAATTTCCAAACAAGGTTGATTACCCTAGGGAAACGTCATATATTCTTTCAAAAAACATTGGGCGAGGTTCTGAATTTCAGTTTAGTTCCCCAGTATGGTCGCCAAAAATGTAGACATTCAGTTGTGTGATCTGACTTGGAGAGGGAAGGTCCTCCTCTCTTCTCTTTAGCTCTGACATGTTGGAAACTTTAATACCAAAGGGTACCAGTTGGCTCTGGGAGTTTCAAAATTTTATGGAATACTTGAGGTGAAAGAGAGAAGAGAGAATGGTCTTGGAGCTGAATCATCTACCGACTTGGTATAAAGTTCTCAGTGCACCAGGAAACCAGTTCCTTGTAGTCAAAAAATTCAGGAACACAGCCTAGAAGAGAAATTTCGGACATCCAAATTACTTCCTTCTGAGTAGAAGGGGATGAATAATAAGAGTTTCTCTAGACCACTGAAAGTTCTGGTCCTTGTTGACAACGATTTTTTTCAACAGTACTTAGCCGAAAAAGTGTTGCCAGACTTCCCCTCTCTTTTCGCAATTTCTTGCGCAAGGTCTTGTGCTCTCCAGCTGAGTTGTTGCTACACATTTGAAGAAGATGGTCGGTGATCAAATTTGGTTGCACATGATACGGTGATTGGTAAAGTTGTTGAAGTTCTAGAACAATCACAAAAGTGGCCCTCTTGTTTACTTCCCACATATTATTTTTCTTCCATGAATGTTTGGCCCCTTTTATCAACTCTGTTGTCATACATATCAACACGCCACATTCTAACCTTTCAAAGATTTTCCTTTTACCGTGCCTTAAAATTTGACCTATGCCAAAAGCAAAGTTATTATATCATTGTTTGCCATATTCTTTTCACTTGATAAAAAGGGAAAAAGTAAGCCAATTATACAAATTATTTATCCTATAACAAAGCCATATAAGACTCTTTAAGTTTGCATGACCATATGTCATATCCCTTTCAAATATTTAATTATAACTTAAAGGTGATACCAACTTGCCTTTTGGTTATGAATTTAATATTGTTCCATGCCAAAAGAAAAAAGATATGTTATATTACCATGATCTTTTCCCTTTGTACACTTTATCCCACTTGGAGGTTTTATATAAGAGTAGTGTAAAGGATTCCAACCAAGGAAAGAGGATAAACTTTGTTTCAAATGGAAAGAGATGATAACTCATCTATTTTTGGAATTCTTATGATGTAAAACAAAACAAATAGTATCGGCGTCGAGGATCAAGAACCAAGAATATCACTGAGTTTGGTGACATAGACCTATCGGCCCTCAGGACCGAGATCCACTCACAAGATCGTTCTTTAACCCTTTCGAGCCGGATCAGCTCTTTCGGATTCCCTGCTGGAATCTCCTTTCAATTTGATCCACGGGTCCTTTTTCGCAATCTCGCGATCTCGCGAGTTCATGAGTCATGACACTCGACTCTTCCTCTCCAATCTCGTGATAACCAAGATCGTGAAATGGGTATAGCCCTTTCTTCGTCAGCACCCTCCTTGCGCAACCACCGGCTAGGCTAAGAGCTATCACTTCTCGCCTCTTGCACCTTCGTGAGTTCAAAGGTCCAACCTTGGCACCTTTCTTCTATGAAATCCCGAGAAGCGATGTTGACTTTTCTCCTTGCACTCTAGCTACTCGCGAATTCACGTGTTGTGGCGTCCAACCCTTGTCCTCTTACTTCACAAATTTTCGATAAGCGAGAGTCAACGAAGTGTTGACCCCTTCCACAAGGTGACATGTGTCCTCCGATCTACTTCTCGGGCCCACTGTATGGTTCCGCCATGCATCCCCTCCATACCTTGGCTCTTGACACTTCGCGTCTTTTGCAATCGAAAGTAACTCCTCTCAACCTCCGAA
Organism: Picea sitchensis; assembly: GCA_010110895.2. Classification (NCBI taxonomy): domain Eukaryota; kingdom Viridiplantae; phylum Streptophyta; class Pinopsida; order Pinales; family Pinaceae; genus Picea; species Picea sitchensis. The sequence goes on from SNQJ01S0040831.1 coordinate 65,093, forward strand.
CCCTCAAATTCATGAAATGCGATGGGGTTCCTGATCCAACGATCCTCCCATTCTCTAGATCCAATGGTTGTCTGTGCTCCTCGCGATTTTGCCTCTCGTGACTTGGAACACTCAGTCTTTGGGCTCTCACCCTGCGAACCTCCGAGTTCATGAGATCCCTATATCTCTGCCACCTGTCCTCCTCCTAACAGACGGTTGTGATTCTCTCGCAGTTTCACTACTCGTGAAGTCAAAATACTTCCCTTTCTGGCCTCTGATGCCTGAATCCCTGATATGGGTGATCCCATGACACATGTCCTCCTTCGGGTGGACCGCTCAGATTCTTTCGTTATCTCGGGACTTCACCTTTCGCGACCTCGCGAATCTTGATACTCACCTCTGTGAGTCCCGATGCCCGAATCTCTAAAGTGGATGATTCTGTGACAAGCATCCTCCCGCAGATGGATGGTTGCGATCTAATCTTGCCTTTTCACGATTTCTAAGGCTGAGTGTCGAGACTCTCGTCCTCCGGACTCCCAAACTCTCGAGACACAATATCCTGATATGAAATCCTCTTCGGGACTTCGCCTTTCGTTTCTCTTCATGTGAGGTTTAAACCTCATGCATATTATGTTAGATCTAACGAATGACGGTTGTTCGCTTGAGATCTGACGGCTTCAGATCATTTCTCCTGTGTGCTCTTCCTGTACTGCCTCCCGGACATGAAAATATTCAATGGTACAGATCTTCTTGGCTTAATCTGACGGTAGTTGTTGCTCCTCCCAAGCTTCGGCGCTTTCTTCCTGCACTTGGAATAATTTCAAGTGTCCAAAAGGCCTCGACCTTTGTCTTATTTCCTTTGCGATCTCTTCTACTTGAGTCCTCGCCTGCGCTCTCAACGATGTTGTTCCTCCTAATCTTCTCTCCTCGAATCCTCAATGGATTCTTCAGCTTATGTGCTTCTTCCAGAACCTCGACACACACAAGGTGTTATCCGTCCTAAGATTTCCTGTAGCTTCGACCTCCAAGGAAACTTGTCCTTTTTCCTTTCTCCCTCAGATGGAGAATTCAGATGCCTTCCTGGCTATCCTTCACTAAGAAACCTCTTGCTGAGTGCTCAAGGTGTTCAGCAACCCTGTGAAGATCCTTCAGTGGATTCTTCCTTCAACTACAGAACTCAAAAGAGTTCTCTCCCTGTGCCTATCTGCACATCTACTCAATGCCCACCTAGCAGAGTATCTTCTTACAGAACGTCCAGCAGTCTTGTTCTCTCCTGTGCACCCTATGCACCTGCTCAATGCCCTCCTAGAAAAGATCTCAGAATCCATAGTGATTCCGACTTCAGTTGAACTCACAGCAGAGTTCTTTCTTCTGTGCACTCTGGCACTGGCTCAATGCCCACCTGGCAGAGCTTCACAGAACTCAAAGATATTATGTCTGCAACTGTGTTCTCCACGGCCTGGCCTCCTGAGGTGTTCAGCAACCTCAAAGGTCTTCCTCCAAATTGTTGATTCCAGTTTTGGTTCCCACCTGGTATGTCTTTGTCTGACTCCGCAGAGTTCAGAAGTGCATCTATGCACTGGTATTCAGAGACCGCAGCACTCTGTCACGCCCTCCTGGCATGAAACCACAAAGAACCTCTCAAGCCTAAAATCAAACAACTCCCTGCAAATGTCTAGCATACATCTACAGCATAAAGACCACACAAAGACATTCACATGACACAGACAATATGCAGGAAANCACTCTGTCACGCCCTCCTGGCATGAAACCACAAAGAACCTCTCAAGCCTAAAATCAAACAACTCCCTGCAAATGTCTAGCATACATCTACAGCATAAAGACCACACAAAGACATTCACATGACACAGACAATATGCAGGAAAAACTGCTCTGGTTTATATTAATCAAAATGTCTCTTTACAAAGGTGTTATAAGCGTGGACTGTAACAAGGTCTCGGCTCCTTCTCTTGCACACACCTTCTCTTGTGCATCTCTAACTACTCCTAAATGAGATCGAAATTGATCTTTTACATGAGGGGGATCTTCGAGCTCTTCCCTCCAATCTACCTACCCTATTCAATGGAATTGAATGGGCTATCTAGTTCGCAAATTAGATCTAGATCTCAGCCTTCAAACATTAAAGGCTTATCTACTCTACGCCTGTGCAAAGCACGGCTTCACGGCTCAACAGCCTAAACATTAAATTACATTCAAATTCAAAATGGAAGATGAGGGTTGCGCCTCTCTTCAGCTTTGAATGCACGCACTGACGTGGTTGGCTGGCTGGCTAGCTGACGTGGAGAGATGCTCCTGCATCATTTGGTTTGCATTAGAAGAATTGGAAATAGTATGTCATTGTCGAATGGTTATTTACCAATGTCATGGGCAAAGATTTGTGGATCTTATAAATTGGAATTAATATGTCTTTAAGAAAGGAGCTATACTAAGCGCAACAGCAAAAATAAATATTATAACAATGATTTTTGGTCAACCCTTCACAGGCATTGGATAAATCTTGGTGAATTTGTTACACGATTGCAAACCAATTGAGCTCTGTGAGGCAGTTCGACCTGAGTGTACAAGGATGGATCTCATGCCTGCATGTGTTAAGTTGCTACATGACAGTGAAGCAAAAGTGATTCTCGGCATGTCTGGTGTACGTTGGCATCTGTAATCAAGGAATGGAAGCTACCAATGGCCAATCGTATGGTCCTCCAGGGTTTAGGTTTCATCCCACAGATGAAGAGATCCTGCATTACTACTTGAGGAAGAAGGTCTCTTATGAGATGATTGACCTCAATGTTATTTGGGATGTCGATCTGAATAAACTTAAACCCTGGGATATCCATGAGACATGCAAAATTGAGTCTGCTCCACGGGATGAATGGTACTTATTCAGTCATAAATACAAGAAGTATCCAATGGGTACACACACAAATAGAGCCACAGCTGCAGGCTTCTGGAAGGAAACTAACCAGAACAAAATAATGTTTATGAACTTTAAGTGAATTTGCATGAGGAAAACTCTTGTATTCTACACAAGGTGAGCCCCTCATGGCCAAAAACCAAAATGTATTATGCATGAATATTGTCTAGATGAAAAGGAAAAACTACAGTAAAATGTTTTTCAGGAGGATGGGTGGGTCATGTGTCGTGTATTCAAGAATTGGATTCACAACAAAGACAGTAACGTTGAACGTTCAAGTCCAAGTGGAAACGATAAAGAAATAAGTGCTCATGCCCTACCACATCTCATGGATTTCCCCTCTGGAGAGCAAGTCCACCAATATAATCACCAACAACTAGATCTAGGAAAGCCACCACTTCAAATGCGATACAATTTTTCCCATGATTTATTTGTGCAGATGTTAGATTTAAAAAGCCTTGATGGGGCCACCTACAACACTAGTTCTATAGATATCAAAAGCTTCATTCCAAAAAGCATGTTACACATGAATATCTCCAGATGCCCCAGTTAATCAATATGCTTATGGGGCATCTTCCTGAACGACCACAGATCAAGCTCATTGCTAACGAGTTTAGGGAAGAGCATTCAAATGATTGTACTTTGTTGGATAGTCTTATGGCCTCCCAAATCAATCAAACAGATCCAAATAAACAAATGAGGTACAATGATCATCAACAGTGCAGATGGAGCTTCAAGTATTTCATTCAGCATTAGAAGAAGCAAAAACGGATATCGTGGGATTGTGGACTCTGTAGCATCTTGCTGATCAGGGATTTGTTTCTAAAAATCAATGTGCAAGGAGTGGTTGAGAGTTTGAGCAGGGAAGTAATGACAATACAAGAAAACGGTGACAAACCTACTGCCAAATTACTGTTGGAGGGAATAATAATGTATCTCTTGCCAAGATCGATGAGAACAATAGAGTATATATTGATGCAATACTTGGGCAGCAGAGAATATCTTATCACGTGGACAAGAATGGCAGTGACCAAAACATTGGTGCAAACGCAAATATTTCGATAGAATTTTCTTGATCATAATTCATCCCAGTCAATAAAGAAAACAAAAAATTGAATAAATAGAGAATAACGAGCCAATTCCAAAGGTGGCATTGGAGCATGAGACAGTTGTCTTTTCTGGAGGACAAATGTCAATAAAATAATACCAAGGTCGATATACGGTTCAATGTAATGGTTGCTCTGTGAATCACAGAAATAATATTGCAAATGGAAAGATCCCAGGTGGTTCGGGACTGTACCTTCATTCAGTTAGATTTAAAACTACCCTAACTACTCATCCAACCATTTAAAATAAGCAACGCACAGCCATTAAATGGAGGAGGAATTTTTCTGAAGACAAAAATGATTTTAGGAGAAAATTTCTAGAGAGAGAACCTTGGCAGAAAATTCAGAGAGAAATATGCTTGGAGTGTTGTGAGGACTTATTCTATTCATTCTTCTTTAACATCTTCAACAGGGATTAACATAATCGTCAGCAACAAGGGGTCTTTTGAAGCAGCAAAAAAGGATAAAGCGAGGATGAGTTTGTTGCCTTTCATAAGGTAAATGTTTACTTGTAAGTTGTTGTATTAAAGCTCGATTTTATTCGGCGCTAATCGGTTTCTATATGCAATTTTTCTCCTTGTGATTCTCCTTCATTGCTCTATTTCATTTATGTCTCATCTTTTGTTTTATTTTCTGTGCTTGGTCTCTCTATTGTAACATTGTTCTAGGGTGGCTAAATATCATGTACCTGGTCCTAATCTACACGGGGACTTGTAGGTTTCGAATATTTAAGAGTTTGTATGAGAAACATTTGAATAAAGATCAAATTATTTTTCACTCTAAACTATCTCTTTGATTATTTCTTTAAAATCCTCATATTTCCTGATCTTTTCTTTAATACAACATTAAAAATAAAAAAGGGAAAATAAACAAACTTATGAACATGTTATTTTGTAAAAAATATGTATATAAGATTTCATTATTAACTTGTTTAATATATATAAACCTTTTGCTTTCGTTTATATTTTGATTTTCATGTTATTTATCACATGCTAACTTCTAAAAGGAAATGTAAAAATATTATATCATTTAAGCAACATTTTGTTTAATAAAATCTTCTTTTGATTAAATCATTTTTCTTTAAAAGTAACATAATTGTATTAACTTTTTCTAGCTTTTGGTTAATCTTGCTTTAGTTTTGTTTTTTGCTAAAATAAATACAAAACATTTGTCTTTTCATTTTTATTATTTACATGTTATTTATTTGATTTTATTACTCCAAATGTACAAAACCCCACATAGAAGTAATTGAATTGTAAAATAGCATAAAAATCGTAAAAAATAAAATATTACTAAAAGTAAAATTACAAGGCAAAGGAATACATGCTTGGACCATAGGTTAAGGGAATTTTGGCCTGGAGTTCAATGCGCTTTCTTGTATGGGGATTTAATACTAGGGTGATATTCCCGTCTCTTCTCGCCTAGCCCCGTGGGAGGTTGAAAATATCGGTGTTAGGGACTCTCTAGTCCCTCGACGTCAACAGTCCTCTCGTCCAAAAATGTTCAAAGTATCTCCGCAGAACTATTGTCGAGTTGTTGTTTCCATAAGTTGACAAGAGCATTCCTTTGATCCAAATAATATTTGAAATGAGCATTGAGAGATATAATATAATCTTCCGCAAATCATGCTTTAATGTGGTTTAATAAGAAATCTCATTGAGCCCTTCGCTTATTAATGACAATCTTTACGGGACCTGCATGATGAGTTGTTAGCATTAAACCATATAAATGTGTATTGGGAATAGCGCGAAGGTGGTGGGGATGGACAAGAGAAAATAACATTTTGGGACTTTTGTGAACCCGCCAACCCAGGAACCCCCAAACCCACCGTTGCAGACGGTTGAGAATTGGCTAATTGTTGTAACATGATCGGGTTGGACTCAATATATGAGAGATGAGGTACTTAGGATCCGAGGGGGTCCAATGGTCAAAATGTAGATTATGGATCATTTGGGTATGTTGAAATCAATTCACGCTTCCTAAATTTCCCTCCCCTTTTTTATTTTCCCAACTTCTTTTCTCCCTCTCTTTTCCCTCTTCTATACTTACCCATTTTCCCCTTTTCCTTTTTTCCCTTCTACTCTCCCTTTCTTGTTATATACTTAGTCATTTTTTTTAGAACGGCAGGTTCCCGGGTTGGCGAACTTGCAGATCCTCATCTTCATCCATGCCCTCGCATCACGAGTCTGACCAACCACCATGCTATCCTATACTTAGTCGATTTTGCAATCATGGGTTCCCGGATTGGAGGGGTTGAACTCTCACATCCCATGTTTCGTGATATACATTTTGCATTCAAACAATCCGTGATATACATTTTTACCATTGGACCCCCCCAACTCCTAAGTATCTCATCTCTCTGTTTTTAGGTCTGACCGATCGCGTTACAACACTTAGTCATTTTTCGACCTTCTGCAGTCGTGGGTTTGCGGGTTCCTGAGTTCACAAAATCCTCAAATCCTATTTCTCTCTCGTCTATCCCCCACACCTTCACGTGCTTCCCAATACACATTTAGTATAATTTAATGCTAACAAATTATCATGCAGGTTCCATAAAGATTTCCATTAATGAACGAAGGGCTTGAGGAGATCTCCTATTAAAACGCATTAAACCAGGATTTGCGAAGGATTATATTATCCCTCTCAAGCATTCATTTTAAACATTATCTGGAGCAAAGGAATGTTTTCATCAAATTATGGAAACAACTCGACAATAGTTCTGTAGAGATACATTGAACATTTTTGGGCATGAGGATCAGAAATTTCAGTGGTCCAGAGCATATTCTTATTACTCATCCCCTTCTACCAAAAAGGAAGTAATCTAGATGTCTGGAATCGCTCGTGCAAACTGTGTCCCAGAGGTTTTCGACTATAAGGAGTTGGTTTCCTGGTGTGTCGAAAGATATATTCCAAACCAGTGGATCATTCAATTGCGGGACCATTCCCCTGTCTCTTTGTCACCTCATGTATTTCATAAGATGTTCAGACTTCCCAAACCAATGCTTACCTTCAAGGATGAATATTGCAGAGAATTCTTAAAGAAGCATGACAATGGGTTCGACCTCTTAGCTGAGTTCCTGGAGAACCCAACGGCCATTCCCAAGGACATCATGAGATTGCAGGTTGGTGCATTTAAAAATCCTTTCTAGGAAATTTCTTAGCTTTTCATGAGGGTAACAGGACAAGAAACTACAACCAACATTTCTTGCATGATTCTTTACATTTTATACTTTTCGGTCAATTTACAGGCCATCTTCGATTGGGGCAAGTTGATTTCCATTGAAGTCTCTTCCCAATTTTCACAATACAAGAAGGAGAAGAAATTATTTATGTCCTCTTGTTTGGTTTTCGCGATAGCACATTGCTTTCAGTTTCCAATATTATCTATGTGTAAGAAGATAAAATGGTGAATTCGACCCAATAACATTTTGGTATCAAACATTATGAAGGCACAAAGCCTCCCAGCATTTTTATGAAGTTTTTAATGACTTTCTCTCAGTTTTTAAAGGTTTTTTGTTTGGAAAGGACACCCCTCGGATGTCTGACCAGGCAAGTAATTTCTTGTATAGGAAGGGGACACTGGAACAAATGGAGAATTATAATGCTATAAGGATTTTTGGTTCTAAGGAAAATCCTTCCTTCCTTCCATTCCACATATCTGAAAAAATGTTTATTACTGAAATAGAAAGGCAGTACAACTACTGGTTGCATTTTTTCCATGAAAAGAGAAAGAATCAATTCATACCTCTACCTTGGAAAGTTGGGGACTTCATATTCATAAATATGAACAAGATTGATAAATTTGCAGGCCACTTCCATAGCCTCAATCTAAGATATGTTGAAAGGGTAAAAGGGTTCGACCCTAGTGTAAGTTTTGTAGAACACCTACTAGAAATTGGCTTCAACAATTCTTTTATTAATACTATTCTGAATGAAGACGAAGATAATGACTCGGGCACTCCTACTCATGACACTGACGACTTGGAAACAATACTCAACACCAATGAGTCATACAAATAGAAAGAAAAAGGTCCTGGCGAGAAGAGTGTCCAATCCCCAACTGTCACTCCAAAGAGTACAACATCTCAGAGAAGTGCTCCAATGGCCCACCAAATTAAGAAAGTGACCCACATTTCTTCAGGAGGAGGAGGAGATAAGAACCCTCCTTCAAGAAAAATTGAAAGTTCCCATAAACTTCCCTTGAGGAAGAAAAGAAAAAATAGTGTGCAAGAAGAGGAGGGACCTCGAGCCGAAAGAAACATCCATGACCTCTCCCTCAAGGATATGGAACTCGAGATTGACATCGAGAAAATGTTACCCAACGCTAATCAGCTAGAGGAAACGGCTCACCAGAATCCTCTGATGGAAATAATTGAGAGCGAGACCTTTGATGAAGAAGAGTCCTTTGTATTTCAGAGCATTGTTTTCGACAGTGAATCCAAAAATTTAATTATTGAGAAAAGAGATGTAAAGAATAAAAATGGGAAATCTCATGTAGAGGTTAACCTACGGAACATGTGTCCTTCCCGAATTTCCCAAATTTACCAAGCAACTAGAGATGCTTTAGACGATTCTATTGGAGGCCTTAAAGCAGAGAACGCCAAGTTAAAGGAAAGAGTCAAAGAATTGGAGGAAGCTTTAATGCCTCTTCCATTACTTGCTAGTCCTTTAGCAATTATTAGGCCTACCATACCTATAGCTAAACTGAAAGGATATTCAAGCTTGCTCACATCAGACAGGGGCTATGTGGACAATAACATTAAGAAAATAATGGAATTAATTACAGAGGCTTGCGAGATTTCAAAGAACATGGTTTCTTTTGGAACGAGGGCACATGCCTTCCATGAATATTTATAGGAGGATTTGAAAAATGAAGAAGTTTTTTACCTTGAAATGGTCATACCCTTCGGTTTTAAAGTTACCAATATGACAGAGTTGAGAAGAAGAGAGGAGGATCTCCCTTATCCAAACTGAATAAAACAATTGAACGCGTGTTGGAAGGAAAAGGTTAAAAACTTGTATATCATTGTCCAAGCATGCATCCAAGACATAATAAGGAGAGACGAATTATTCAAAAGGTTGACTGAGATATACCTAGCCACGAGCACCAATGAGGTCCAAGACCCCAAATTGATTCTCAACTCATTGTTCCTAACCAAGCAAGCCTTTGACAAACAAGTTGAGATCTTTAAAGGGTTATCATTTGAAAATTTTTATGGCATTCTTGAGTAATCATATGATATTAATATCCTAATCACCTTAGAAATAATCACAAACAACCCCACTACATATATACTAACAATATTAAATAAATAGGAGTAAGACCTAATTACCTAAAACCCTAAACAAATATTTAATTAAAAAGCCTCATATAACCTAGATTTGTATATACTTACACACACTAATTATTATCCTAATCATAAACAAGTAATACTCATATTTAATCAATCTAGTAAATTGGCATGACTAAACCCTAAAAATAATTAATAAATAACTCACTCTCGAAACCCTATATCTAAGTCTCATTAATTAAATTAAATTCAGAAATTAGGATAGCAGACTTAGTTAATAACTTTTAAATTAAAAATTGTCTTTCATTTAAAGTATTAATTGACGATGATCAACTAGCTCTCATTCGACGATTAGTCCTGATGATGAATCTCGATTCAGATTCAAAACATCGATGATGAAATGACACCAACTGTGGATTATCTGAACAACACATGCAAAACTCCTCACCACAAAAACTTAAAAACAGTAATGACGTAGATAACTGGCTAGTGGATTATTCAGTAAAAATTCAAGATATTCTAGAATGTTTGAATAATATATCCATTGATCTAAGGGACTTGGAGGGAAAGATTTTCAATATAAAAATATGGCATGAAATCAACGTGACACCAATGAGAAGCTATATCGAAGAGTGGTTTAAAAAATCTATCGACAAACTGACCGATGAAGGGAAAAAGGCAGTTGAGATGGTTCCTGTAATCGTCGATGAAAGAAATAAAAGGACATGAGAAAGCAAGTGAAAGAGAAGATATACCATCATAATAAGTTCATATTGATCACATCCTTCTTTCTTTATCAAGTCCTTCATCAGTTACTCCACCTCTTTAAATAAAAAGGTTTAATCGAAGACTGATAATTTCATTTTTCTTCTTACTAGGTCTTGTTGTCTTTCACTGCCCACTTTATTCATTCTACAAACTTCATTCTTATATATGTTTTATTTATGGTCCGCGGGAGCCCCAATCCCAGTATTTATGACAAACACCTTTAAATTTCAAAGAATATGTAATAAACTATATATTTTTTAGAAATTTCAAGATAGTTATTTTGGGAACAATCTTGATTGTACTTTGTAACCTAGTTTTTTGAATATAAAGTATATGAGGTTGATCTATAATTATATTTGTTTGAGTTTCCCACGCATCACTCTGTCAAAGTTCTCTTATGCATGTGGATCATTTTCTTTTATTTTTTATGTAATCAAAAATCTTTAGCCCAACTATGATGGATGTGAGGAAATTTTGTTTATTTATTTTAAATGTGTGAATGTGTGTGGTTCTTGGTCCATTCTCAGGAACTTTATTTAAAGAAAATAAAAATAAAAAATGTTTTTTGCATTTTTATCTTTTCTTTGATTACCACAACAGACTTCTCTGAAAGTCCCACATTCTGAAGACCTAGAGTCCCGTGAAAATCATAACAGAGGAGTACCACCTCTATAAAAATGTAGGGGGATTTATATCCTCGTGAGGTTTTCGTTTCGGTCCTAACGAATTCAATCGTCAATAAGGTACAAAATGTATGTCACAGAACAAGGGATATGAAATCTTGAAACCCCCCAACCCAGAAAACTGCGACTACAAAAACGGCTAAGTATAGAATAATGTGGCGGTCGGTCGAACTCATGATGTGAGAGTGTGGATGGAGATGAGGATCCACGAGTCTGCGAACCCGTCATTTCAGAAAAATGACTAAGTATAAGAACTAGAAAGGGAGAATAGAAGGGAAAAAAGAAAAGGGGAATTTGGGTAAGTATAGAGGAGGGAAAACAAATGGACAAAAGAAGTTGTAAAAATAGAGAAGGGGAGGGAAATTTCGAAAGCAGGAATTGATCTCAACACAAGTCGAGTGGGGTCTAGTAGGATTGGTGAACCTTGGGTGTCAATTGGATCCTAACTGAAGTTCGAGAGGTCTGGCATGCATCGAAACTATCCATCGAGAGAAACGAATTAGTCCTTGATACCATATTCATCGTAGGTAAGTGAAAAAATGTATACCCCGTCCCTTAAAAAGGTACTTAGGCATTGTGTGTGTGGCAAAGTGGTATCAGAGTGGTCAATAACACTTGGGCTCATAAACGAGTCGCATAAAATTTTATTAGAGAAATTTTAAGGGGTAACACCCTATCTTACCCCATTCATAAGAAGCTTATTTAAAACACTACTGAAGAGAGGAACGAAACTTTCTGTTGTTGTTATATGTTCTAAAAATTTGAACAGTGTGTTGCTAGTGTTCCAAATAATGAAGTTGACTTCACCTTACAAATTGTATATGTTGTTCATAAACTAGTAGATAATTAACTAACAGAAAATGTTTTATCATCACTCAAACAGTCAGTGGATAGTAGGAAAACTACAATGTAAATAATGGTGACACACCATGAGTTGGGGGAAATCTCCCACAATAGAGAAGAATAATTTGATGAGAGGAGGGCGGTGGAAACCCCTCCGGATTTGGCTGAAACTGTAAGAAGCCTCATGGCATAATCACAGAGTTGTAAGGCTAACAATGAAAGGATGATAAAATAACAAGAAAAACAAACTGAAATTAATGCATTCCTACTAAAAAACCTATCAGATATACAAAGGCAGTTGCAACATGGACCAGCAGTTAGTAATGTGGAAATACATCATACTAAGAAAACCCAAAGTCCACCTGAGATACAAAAGCATGGTCCTGAAAGTGGACACACAAGGAGGATCACCTCAAACAAGGCCCAACATAGAGCCAAGAGACATTCAACGGAAGAATCCTCTAGTGAGGAAACTAGCAACTCAAAGGAATTTTCTAGTAGTGAGAATAGTTCACGTTCCCAGAGGAGAAGAAAGAAGAGGAAACATTCCAAGAGCCATGATCCTTAAGAGTTTAAGAAAGCCAAACCACCCACTTTCGATGGAGAAATTAGAAAGGGGGAAGAAGCATAAGTTGGGGTACTTGGCTTGAAGAAGTACTTCAGAGTCCATGACTACTCTAAAAACTTAAAGGCCCGAACAGCCATTTTCAACTTGAATGGAAAGGCCTCCATTTGGTGGGAGGACCTTAGGAATGTGAAAGGAATCCATGAGAAGGACTTGCCATGGAAAAAATTTGAGAAATACTTTAAGAAGAAGTATCTGTCTGAAAAATACTATGATGGGAAGACAATGAGTTCTATGAACTCAAGCTAGGACAACTCACAATAGATGAATATATCATCAAATTTCTTGAGTTGATGAGGTATGTTCCCTACATAACGGATTAAAAGGTAAAGATGCAATGATTTATTAGTGGATTTCCTCAGTCCTTTCAGAACAAAATTGAGTTTGATGAACCAAAGACTTTAGAAGACATTATTTGGAAGGCAAGGTACTACTATGAGCAATTCAAAAATAAGGCAGAACCTCATAAGGATTGGAAGAAGTAAAGTAAATTGGGATTCAAGAAGAAGGGTTTTAAATCCTCAATATTTAAGAACCATGGGAAAATTTATAAAAATATCCTTCCTTCTAAAAGTGTGCATCAACATAATTTTCCATCCCAGAGTGGTAATAAACCCTTTGGATCAGCCCCAGGTAAGACTAATAATACAAAGAGAGAGCCCTTGAAATGTTGGGGTTGTGGAGAAGAGAATTTGCTAAGGGAATTCCCACATAGGCAACAAGACAGTAGGAGGGTCTACAACATCCAGGAGGCTACCACAGTCAATGTTGTAGCTAGGAGCATGCCACAAATTTATGCAGCCTTGGATAATAGACAAGTTGACGACCAAGATTCAGTGGTGGATATGGAAGGTATGATTTCCAACCATCTAGTTTCCATTTTAATTGACCCTGGTTCTAATCTGAGTTATGTTTCCCCTCAAACTGTTGAGAAATGTAAATTGCAACAAGTAAAACATGTTAAATCATGGCCAGTACAACTATCCACTGGAACCAAAAGAAATGTAACAGAGGTCATACCAGCATGCCAATTCATTATGAATGGATTACCCACCCAAGAAACCCTAAACATACTCCTTTTAGGATATTATGACCTATTGATTGGTATGGATTGGTTGGCTACCCATAAAACCAAGTTGGACTGTTACAATAAAACTTTGGAGTGTGAAGATGAAGAAGGGAGAAAAATAACCCTACAAGGAATTCAAAAGTATGTCTCA
>SNQJ01S0040832.1:13457-31423 GCA_010110895.2 Picea sitchensis
ACTAACAGAGGATTGGTGGGAATGATTATTGAACAAATAAATTAACCAAAAACTAGGTTTGTGACAAGAATGATGGCATGCAAATTCTTAATAAAATGCCACAAAGAGGAAGCCCCTTGTTGAGGAAAATGTATAGAAAACCTTACTCGATCATTTTCAGATATTTCCTAGCGAGGAAAATATAGTTGGGAATGTCACCTGGGGTTTATAGACTCAAAAAAATCCCTTAATCCACAAGTATCAATTACAAAGGATCAAGGTTGATTTTATGATTTATATTTGTAACAATGTAAAAATAAAAATCTAAACAAGGCTAGGTGAATGTATATAGATTTTACATTGAAGTAAACATGGAGACAAAAGAGAAAGGAATAACCAAGTATTGAAAACACATGTATGAGACAAAACAATAATACGATTTTATTTCATTCCGAGATACAAAACTGTATTTCTCTTTTACAAACCGCTGTGAGGGTATGGACCAAAGTCATAATTAGAAGTCTCTGATGGGAACCATATAAAAAGACCCTGACAGTGAAATAAAACTAAAACTGATGATCTGGATCAACTTTCCACAAAATGTTGCCACTTGACTCTTTAAAACAAGCTGCTGAAATGTATGATTCATTTTTTAAACCTTTTTCCTTCAATAAGACCCTTAGTGTTGTAGTTCCCCTTCTATTCTCCCCCTTCTTGTATCCTCATATCATTGATCATTCATTATTTCTCAATAAGTTGAGGTAGTTCAACTACTTTCTTTAGTTAATCCAAATTATCTTAACTAATTAGTTTGAGAGAAATAATTAATAATAATATAAAAATAACGGTCTAATTAATAATAGCTAAATAGGTGGGATCCCTTGTGACTCCCATTATTTTCTTTGATAATAATCAAATATAAAGTATTACATTAATCATTTGAATCACATAACACCATTCTAACTCCCATGCTCATAATTTAAATTGAATATTAAATATTAGCAAAAATATGTCCATATCCAAAAAATAGTATATCCATGTTATCCCAGAACAATTTCCTAAATAAAAGCTTGTTATCCAAAACTTGGTCAAAGTAAGGAAAAAATGTCTCCATCATAAAACAACATCAATAATCATCAAAATCCATATTTGTTGTGTGAGGCATTTTTCCTCTTCTCACTGCTACCCCCCCTTGAATTTTCTGTGACAACCTTTGGGTGGTTAGACCCTCAAGGCTGCATTGATACATGTGGATGATGATGAATGCCAGGAAATTTCTTAGGAGGTTGAAATTGGGGTCTTTGAGGTCGTGGGTTCTATTATTCTAGCCATTACTACCCCTGCTAAAAAGACTCACCCTGTATCAATATTTGATCAGTTGTGAAAAGTTATTAATAACCCATACATGAAACTTCACTTAAATAAATCAAGAGTTGCATCTATTATTTACCACAAAACTAATGCAATTCATCCATACAGGTTTCATTAATTGATTTCCATATGAACACGGTATAGATAGGGTCATTGGGAGTATGGGGGGTTTGTATTGTGTGTAAAATAATATCATTGAGGAGGAAAGATTCATGAATATTGTTCAATAAATCAATAAAAAAATCAAAATGTGTATACAACTAGCTCCCAGAATACCAATCATCAATTAATTTCCACATCATTTATTTTATTTCCATATAGAATTTTCCTTAAAAATGAATAACAATAGAACAGGGAGTGTAAAAATGTAATTGGGATAACGAGGGGAGTGTAATTTGCATAAAATGGTATAATGGAAGGGACTCCCATGGATGTTTTTCTATCATATATCAAACAATTCCATTTCCAACATTAAAATTCAAACCCCTTTACTTTTTCAAAATGAAAACTCAACACTTTGTTTCTAAAATTCTAGAACTGATGTTTCACTTCAAGGTTGTTCATTTGCATTTAGAAGTTGCATTGCACAGGAATCATTTCATAATTTTTTTCCCAAGAAACATTCAACAATAATAACATAACTTGCACACAATAGGGTCAAGGAGACACATCATTCCAACCATTACAATAATCACCACCAATAGTCAAAGAAATGGACAATCTGTGGCCCGCGACATTAACACCAGTATTAAAATCTCAACTGATACTTAAAATAACAATGCTTCTAAATTCCCCTTTCATTCTGGTTTCCAAGACTCATTCAATGAATATATAATTCATCCACAGAGGTACTCTTTGCATATGGAAACAACACTCAGCATGTCGTATCCTTCAAATAATGACTTTACAACGTTGTCATCACACAAATATTTCCATAGGACCAACCTTATCTCTTTTTATTTAAAAAACAAATTATGCTTGGCATTATTTCTAACATTGCACTGTAAAGAAATGGACAAAACCCATGACTAAAATGAGCATGAACAATGTCTCTATTAAATTTTGGGCTTGCCACTTCCACAATGTTTTTTCAAACACAAGGTTCGATATATAATCATCAACATGGATGCGATATAGGAGGATGAACTGACCAATAGTTTTATGGTTTGGACAAAGGGACATCTTCCTTGATCTATACCACCATAGAAGTTTCCTGGCCGTGTTCTGAGTTTATACGAGGCACATGAATGATAGCCATCAAATCCACACAATTAACTGACAAACATAGTCTAAAACTAATCTAAAAGGCTACGAAAAATGCTATTGTTCTCATCAAACATAGAGGAACCAATAAAGAAAACCAAAAACAAATGAGGCCGAAACTTTCCAAACAATATCCTTTTTTCACAGGTAACACAATGGAGACAATATAGTTTTATCAATGGTAGGGGACACCACACCATTTTTAACTGCAAATAATTCACATATAAATGCTAGAGATACCAAATTTTCAATAATAATCCATGCAGTAAAAATCCCATATATAGAAGTAAACATTGGAAATGCACAAAACAATGAGAAAACTCAAGAGATAACTTTTGACTTAATTAAAGAGTAGAGAAAAATATTCATGGATGGAGGGCTTGATAAACCTCATACTGGGTGTCTGATTTTCGAGGAGAATTATTGATCTGAATACCTCTTCCATGATCGAACAAAGAGAATCAATAAAAACCACCAAACGACCTCGAAAATGTGAAATGGAAAGGGTGGTGGCCTCAAGGTAGATTAGAGCGACATGCAATTATTGCTGTGTGTCTGCCTTACACCTTCAAACTATGCTTGATGTCTGACCGAAGCTATCCACATACAATGCATAACCCACTAAAAAATAATTGCAATCTTCATACACCACCATTTCCCTAAGTCTCAAACTTAACAAATGTGCCAACCTTTGTTTAAAACTCCGATGTGACATATATCAAATCTTGCTAGGGATACCATGTCCCAACCTTTAAAATTCCAATTCAAATAATGTGTATAACCTTGTAACATGAAATCAAGAAATCACCACCCATATATCACATACAACTTGAAAAATGGATTTTAGATCTTTTATCAAACTAAATACAATATAATAACACTTGTGAGGGTTATATAAATACAATATCATTTCTCCTTTAGTCACATCACCCATAACATATTGTGATCAATTTTTTATAGTGATTTAAAATAAAATAAAGTTGTGAGTTCATCCTACTTAGCCAAGTCATAAGCACATAAAGAACATGTGTGTTGTCTTTTCATCATACTGAGGGGTCCCGCCTAGTAGTATAATATTAAATATATAAATAATGTTTCACCTCTTTGGAAAAAGGTACCCTACGTTGCACTTTCAGGTGTCAACAAACTGGAGAATCCATAGGATGTCGCTGTGATTAAGAACTCAAAATGTTTGGTTTCGTAGACCAGAGAAAAAATTACTAAAGAGAATAGCTATGCAATGGGGGGAAATATGGTTTAATGGAAATAATGAGGCCAGAGATTTAAAGGGAATAACTCTTGGAAAGTGTGCGATATGGTTTGGTATTGTATGCATAATGATACGATCAATATGTAACATATGAAATTACCTCATAAATCTTCACTTGGGAAGAATTTTTTGATATGCTCTTTTGAATCTAGGGATGGAGGAAGAAAGGGATAGCATAAATATGGAAGAAGACAAAATCAACTATCTAACAATGAGTGTTGAATGAAAAACTAAATTTTTGTGATGTCTAAAAGGAGGACGTTGTGAAAACTGTGTATATGTTTATTGTTTATTGATAAATAATACTTACAAAATGTGATTTTTGTGGAAAAACTGATCGGACTTTATTTAGATAATTATAAAACAATCTAAATAGACAAAAAGCAGAGACAAGACTAAATAAAGCAGAGCCAATTTATTATTTATGTACAAAGGAAAGGGAAACAATTCTTGGAATTAGAAACAGGATGGAATTTTTACATGAAATACATCATCTATATTTTGGATGGATGATTAATGAATTGTAAGATGATGCATAAATAGTGTCTATCACTCTTCCAACCAACAAATGCATGTAGCAAGGGTAGTGGGCCTATCAAGATCTAGAAAAAGTGATTACCATCTTGTAGGACCTGCCAACCAACAAGATAGGATTTCGGCTTGATATTGGACACATTCACATGATCAATAAATTTAGAATGATGGTTAGAATTTTTTATGAATATGATGGAGTTAATGGACTCTTTAAGCATTATAAGGTCATCATTTACAATCCTGTCGGAAAATAAATATCATGCTTAAGCTGAGAAAATGAGAATTAAAATGCATAGGAATCATTTCAGAATCTTACCAATGTCAAAATACATAATTCATGAAAGGGAGATATGTATATCGTCACTGAATTCCTCAACCTCTTGTTGGCATCCCCACACAATTTCATTATTTGAACAAGACATTACTTTTCCTGTAGCTTCTGCCTTCACCTCAATCTTGTAAACATTATCATTTTGAGATGATTATTGGATTAGAAAAATGTTCATTAATTCTTCAAGTTTGTGTTTTCATTTTGTTTTATGTTTTGATTCATGGCTGAAAGCATGGATCAAACATGAAAACCTAGCTTAGTATTATATTTTCTATACAAGGTATTCTTTTTAAGGGCCATCATGCTTATATCCAATCTAAATCAATACTTGAATGACTTATTATTTTTGGGTGTTTTGGAATTGTTATTCTATAATTATTATATGGTTAGGTGATTTTTATTTGAGTTATGAGGATTTTTGTTTTGATACATTTTAAACCCTTTTCCATACCCAATGGTCATGCTAGTAGTCATGGAAATCAATGCCCAATTATTGTACTTTGTACTTAAATCACCTTGCTGGCACATTGAATTAATGATCCTTTCATTACGGGTATAGGTTTTCGACTCTTTATGTCAGGTTTTCATTACCAGCAATGGTAAGGATTTATGATCAAACCCTCGATGTTCATGCTATGATAACACATAGGTTGTGTTATGGTTCTTTTTCCTTTATCCATTCAGATCTATTCCTATCTCTCCTACCATTCAAACCTAAGACTGTTTTGAGTCATCCCTGTTACATTCTAGTAGCATTTTTTATGGCTCATGTTGTTCATTTAGAAATAGAATGGCTATGATTTTTTATGGCTCATGTTGTTTGTTTAGAGCCGAATGGCTATGAGGCATTGATCTCTCACAACAATGTAGTCGAAGATTTAAAAAGCCAAGGCTGGGATGACTTCCTTAAAATATATGAAGTCTATAACCTTCAGGTGGTGAAGGCTTTCACATAGAATTTCGATGGGTGCAAGGAAAAAATTGGGGATACCCAGTTAGAGGTAACCGAGGAGTTTGTGAGTTAAGTCATAGGGCTTCTATCCACCAATGAGAAATGGTTCAAAAACTCAAAAATTGAAGAAGTACCTTGGAGCCTCTTCATGACCTCCAAGAAAATTAACTGTCGCGAAAAAGGTATCCCCATATCTTTGGTTAAACCCAGGTGCCATGGCATGTTGTTCATTCTCAAACAATTTGTGACCTGTGAGGGTCGTTATGGTTTAATTTTTCTCTATAATATACAATTTCTTAAGAATTTCATTGGTTTTCAATTAAACATGCCTTTTTATCTGTTGAGAAGCCTGCATAAAATGTCTAAAAGGTATAAGAGACAGAGTGTTGACTCTAGTCTGTTTCATCATGGATTCATTAATATTCTATTGATTCACCACTTTTCAACCGTGGGTGACTCCCGGGATGGGTTTTTTACAAGAAATGGTTTTTCCACAACCGTTCCTGTAGAAAACCCTAATTCGGGTGAGCCACTGATTAAAAAACAACTTGACATTCCAAGTAATGAACCAAACTCTCTTAACAAAAAACCTCTAGATGAGGCAATGCCAAGTCATTCTTCATATGAGAAAAAGGATGTTGGATTGGAGGTAAGTGAACCTCCTATGTCTAAATTTGATGTTGGACAAAACATCACTGTGAAGCTCAATGTTAAAAAGTCTTGCAAATAAATGAAACAAAAAACGCAAAACCCTAGAGTTTCAGAACAAAAGAGAAATTCGTCTTATTTCAAGAAAATTAAAGAATCAAAATGACACTCATTTGAGCTCGATCAGCCTGATCGAGGTCAATGAGGTATTGGAATCTAAAATAGAATATTTCTTGGCTTTGGAAGACCCGTATTGTCAAATATTTGGTCCTACTGAACCCTATGACTTTGTGACGAATTTGCCACTGTGCCTCAAGGGTAAGGAGGAGTTCTATGGTATTGGGCTTGGTTAATGGAAAATAACAGGTAAGGCCGACACAACCATGTTTGACTGTACACTTCATCAACGTATTGTTCCTCTTGTATAGTGTGATGTTTATTTCAAATGGATCGATCGATATTACATGGATATACCCATCCTTCAGGCTCAGATGAAAACACTCACAACTCAAAGTGAATCACTGAGACAAGAAAATCTCGACCTCAGAGTAAACACAGAGAGGAAAGATAAATGCCTTAAAAGAACAGGGAACATATTGATAAAAAACGCAAACATTGTTAAAGAAATAATCAATTTTTAGCTACCCGACCCATCTTTAGTAAATTGTTGAAATGGTAAAATGATTTCCCTCTTATTATATTCATGTTATCTATTTTTAATCGAAAGAGTTTGAAATTGCATTTTGTTTGCTAAGATAAGACTGGCTACAAAATCTTTCGATTCCGTAGCCAAGTCATTTTAAATAAAAAAAATTAGAAATTAGTTGTTAATAATTGTCTAACTTATTCTTGTTTTGTTTTTCAGGAAATAGTAGATCATGTTTCTGATCATATGGGGAAACACGTTCGATTATGCATTTGAATGATTAGTATTTCCTTTTTTATTTTCTTTGTAAAAACTTTTATTAATTTTTTAGAAGAATCAACTCAGTTATAAGTGGTTGTTAGCCCTCTATTCTTGTAATATTTTTGATCTCATGAAATCCTATCCTATCCTAGGATATAGGAAAATGGGATTTCAAACCACTTTAAATAATGTTCATTTTGTAAGTAAAAGACATCTTGGCCTGGAACAGATTATGGACGAATGATTTTCAGAACTTAATGGAACAACTTATAAAATTTCAGATTTAGACCAATGTGAATGTTGTCTCATTTATGTTTTGTTTCTCTTATTTTGGAATATTAATGTGTTGTATAGATTTAGTCTCAATGGAATATTATGTTCCATTGTATTCATGTTTTAAATGTTTTTCATGATTTTTTGTTCCATATGTTATGATTGTGATTATCATATCAATTTTAATATCAGTATTTTACTTTGATGTTTAATTAATAGATAAAAATGAATGTTTTACATAAATATTTCTCTGACTGTAATCATTCGTAATCATAAGATCACTCGATCATATGTGCCCACTATTTTGTTCTTAAATTCTAGCTGTCGATACACACCTTGAATTTATTTAGGAAAACTTTAGTATAACCCTATTGTAGATTTCTTTCGCGGGCGAGGCAGTTGGATTATTTCGATCGTACAGAGGCACAGATGCATTAACAAACTAATAACAGGTTAGCTTCACCGGCTTCTAATTTTTGTCATTTTATTTACTAGTGAAATAGGACAGTCTTTGATTGTCTTTTGATCATCATTCTATCCTATTTCTAATCATGTTTTAGTTATAATTCTTAGATTTATGATTAGAAAACATGAAACAAAAAAATGTTCTTTCTTTATCTTCTTCTGAAAACAATTACCTTGACATCAATTTTTGCAAATATTTCATTAAAACTTGCACCCTGTAAATTCTGTTAATAAGTGATATGTTCATATTTTCTTTTATGTTTAACATATTTGTAAATAATTAGATTAAATTTCATATATTATTATAGTTTTAGTATTAGTTAGTTTATTTCTTTTCTTTTTAGGACCCTAGATTGGCTAACAAAGCCATTAAAACCGTCAGAATAGGTTACACCAAAGGGCTTTGGTTATTTAGACAACCCTGTACCAGATCTATTCTTCTAGTTGATGGGATGTCAAATTTTCCCATCAACACCTCTTTGAACTGAAACATTAGGTTTGTGAAGGAATTATGCAATGTAAAATATTTATTATGCTTATGGGAATTTTCAAAAGGAAAGTCAACATATGAATCTATATGGCCCCTTGAATCCCCTCTTTCATTATCTTCATAATGGTCATGATAAACATGAGGGATAGTGCTATTCAAATCAAGAGAATCCTCCCTGTTGGATTCATCCATGAAGATTACTTCATTAGATGCAAGTTGATCTTGAGTGGATATATTTTAAAAAGGTAGTCATTAAAGGGGAAGGCATCAAATAAAGCATTGTCAGAAGTAGGATTAGTAGGGATATCAGGAAAATAATACTTACAAAATTCTATGAATAAAGTACTATTAGATGCATGATCGTCCTCCTGAAGACTCATCATGAAGAGAGATAGATTTGTGTGATATTCATTTTTAGCCTTTAAGATCAATCCACGAGTTAATTGTTCATGAGGACAATAAAAAGATTTACATCAAGGAGGATCAAGGATGCTTTTAGGTAAAAATTCAAAGTGATGGAATATATATGAAGGAACAAAGTCGATAAGAAACTTTACAAAAATTGATTTCCCCCATGAAATTTGACTAGATACTATGCATCTAGAGGAGTCTCCTGCCTTAAAATGGAGGTAAAGTGGAAACATATCTGCAAAAGTATGTATATCATAAACCCCAAAAGATAAATAGAAGCCAAGGAAATCATTAATATGGTTGTGAGCATATTCCCATAAGTTACCCTCGAAAAGAGGACAACTAACCATTGACAACGAGCTCAAATTAGATTTATACATGATCCTGGAAGAAATGATTTGATAGATTCATGGAAAAAGGAAAAAAGAAGATTATAAACAGAAAATCATATAAACAATAAATACAAAGTACAAAATTTTAAATTACAAGAAACCAGGGAAACATTCACTCAATCCACAAGTATCAATTACAAAGGATCAAGGCTGATTTTATGATTTATAATTGTAGCAATGTAAAAATAAAAATTTAAACAAGTCTAGGTGAACGTATACAGATTTCAGATTGAAGTAAACATGGAGAAAAAAGTGAAAGGAAGAACCAAGTCATGAAAACACATGTATGAGACAAAACAATAATCTGATTTTATTTCATTCTGAGATACAAAAATGTATTTTCTTTTAGAGACCCCTGCGAGGGTATGGACCAAAGTAAGATTTAGACATCTTTGATGGGAACCATAGAAAAAGAACATGACAGTGAAATGAAAATGAAACTAATGTTCTGGATCATCTTGCCACAAAATTCTACCACTTGACTCTTTAAAACAATATGTTGAAATGTATGATTTGGTTTTGAATCTTGTTTCCTTCAATAAGACCCTTAGTGTTGTAGTTCCCCTTCTATTCTCCCCCTTCTTGTCTCCTCATCTCATTGATCCTTTATTCTTTCTCAAAAATATTAGGTAGTTCAACTACTTTCTTCAGTTAATCCAAATTAGCTTAACTAATTAGTTTGAGAGAAATAATTAATAATAATATATAAATAACGATTTAATTAATAATAACTAAATAGGTGGGACTCCTTGTGACTCCCATTATTTTCTTTGATAATCATCAAATATAAAGTATAAAATTAATCATTTGAATCACATAAAACTCTTCTAACTCCCATGCTCATAATTTAAATCAAGTATTAAATATCAACAAAAATATGACCATATCCAAAAACTAGTATATCCATGCTATCCCAGAAAAATTGCCTAAATAAAGGCTTGTTGTCCAAAACTTGGTCAAAGTAAGGAAAATTTGTCTCCACCATAAAACAACATCAATAATCATCAAAATCCATATTTTTTGTCTGAGTCATTTTTCTTCTTCTCACTTATGTCCTCCCTTGACTTTTTTGTGACAACCTTTGGTTGGTTAGACCCTTAAGGTTGCATTGATACATTTGGAGGAACATGAATTCCGGGAAAATTATGAGGAAGTTGAAATGGGGCTCTTTCAGGTTGGGGGTTATGTTATTCTGGTCATTACTTACCCTGCTAAAAAAACTCACCATGTAGCAATATTTAATCAGTCATGAAAAGTTCTCAATAACCCATACATGAAACTCCACTTAAATAAATCAAGATTTGGATTAATTATTTACCACAAAACTCATGCAATTCATCCATAAAACTTTCACTAATTAATTTCCATATGAAAATGGGATTGATAGGATCATTGGGAGTATGGTTGGTTTGTCTTGTGCATAAAATGATACCATGGAGGAGGAAATATTCATTAATATTGGTCAATCAATCAATAAAACAATCAAATTGTGTATACACCTAGCTCCCAGAATACCAACCATCAATTAACTTCCACATCATTTTTTTTATTTCCATACATACTTTTCCTTAAAAATCAGTAACGACAGAACAAGGAGTGTAAAAATGTAATTGGGATAATGAGGGAAGTGTATTTTGTGTAAAATGGTATAATGAAAGGGATTCCCATGGATATTGTTCTATCATATATCAAACAATTCCATTTATAGCATTAAAATTCAAACCCCTTTATTGTTTCAAAATGAAAAATCAATAGTCTGTTACCAAAATTCTAGAACTGATGTTTCACTTCAAGGTTGTTTATTTGCATTTAGAAGCTGCATTGCACAGGAATCATTTCATGATTTCTTTCCCAAGAAACATTCAACAATAATAACATTGCTCGTGGACAATAGGGCCAAGGAGACATAACATTCCAACCATTACAATAATCACCACCAATAGTCGAAGAAATGGACAGACTATGGCCCATGACATTAACACTAGTATTAAAATCTCAATTGATACTTCAAATAACAATGCTTCTAAATTACCCTTTTCATATATAATTCATCCACAAATGTACATTTTGCATATGGAAACAACACTCAACAAATCATATCCTTCAAACAATGAATTTGCAAGATTGTCATTGCCCAAATATTTCCACAGGATAGACAATATCTCTTTTTCTTCTTATAAAAAAAATCTTGGAACTCTTTCTAAAATTGCATAGTAAACAAATGGACAAAACCCATGACTAAAAAGAGCATGAAAAACGTCTCTATTAAATTCTTGGTTGGTCACTTCCACAACATTTTTTCAAAAACAAGGTTCAATATATAATCATCAACATGGATGCAGTATAGGACGACGAATTGACCAATAGTTTGAGGTTTTGGCCAAAGGAACATATTCAATAGTCTAACACCACCCTAAGTTTCCACAGTCGTATTTACAGAGTTTATATGAGGTTCGGGCATGATAGACATGAAATCCACACAATTTAATGACAGGAAGAGTCTAAAAATAATACAAAAGGCAGAAAACAATGGTACCATTCTCATCAAACAGAGAGGAACCAACAAATAAAAGCAAGGGAAGGCAAGCACAAAAACATTCAGACAATATCCTTTTTTCACAGGTAAAGCATCCGAGAAAATATAGTTTTATCAAAAATAGGGGACACCCACACCATTTTTAACTCCAAATAATTCACATATAAATCCCATAAAAACCAAATTTTCAATAATCCATACACAGTAAAAAATCCCATATATCGTAAAATTTGGAAATGCACAGACAATGAGAAAACTCAAGAGCCAACTTTTGACTTAATTAAAGAGCAGAGTGAAAAATTCATGGATGGAGGAGAAAGAAACCTCATGCCCAGGTGTAAAATTTTCCAAGGAGAATTGACCATGTATGAATACTTCTTCCACGGTTGAACAAAGCGAAGTAGCAACAACCAACAAAATACCAAATCTGAAATGGCAAGGGTGGCAGCCTCGAGGTAGGTTAGAGCAACATGAAATTACAACACGTCACATCTACACTTACACCTTCAATCATAGCTAGTCCGAGAAAGATATCCATACAATGCATAACCCACTAATAATTGATTGCAAGCTTGATACACCACCATTTCCCTAGGTCTCAAACTTAACAAATGCACCAACCTTTGTTTAAAACTCCAATGTGACATATATCAAATCTTTCTAGGGATACCATGTCCCAACCTTTAAACTTGCAATTCAAACAATGCACACAATCCTCGTAACATGAAATAAAGGTAATCACCACACCATATATCACATACAACTTGAGAGATGGAGTTTAGATATTTTATCAAACTAAATTAAGAATAATAACACTTGTGAGGGTTATATAAAGGCAAAATCATTTCTCATTTAATCACATCACCCATAACCTCGTTTGATCAATTATTTCGATAGAAACTTAAAAGAAGATAAATTGTATAGCTCGTATCACAACCAAGTCATAAGCACATATAACATGCGTGTCATCTTTCTGTCATATCATACAAAGGGTCCCACCTATTATTATAATATTAAATATAAATAAATAATAAGGTGTTGCAACCATATGCAAGAAGGTACCCTGCGTTGCACTTTTTGGCATCAACACCCCTGCAGGTGTAATAGAAACTTAGTTGCGCAGTGCACAAAGGGAAGTCTACTTAGATGGGCTCCATATCTAGTAAGCCTTTTTTTGGATTACTGCAAGGATGCATAGGCCCTCAGTTCAGAATTTCATTATCCATGGATAATCGTATTGATATCACTGGTTGTATGGGGAGAACCAAAGTATTGTGGATTTTACTAGAGTCCAGGGAAATATCACACAACAAAATACACATCATTATGGCATACTTCAGATCCAAAGAAAAGGAAGGTGAATACTAGCATTTTTTCCATGTACTATAATGATATGCAGAAGAAGGTGGAAAGCACATGGAGAATACCACCAGAAGTTGTGAGAGAGAATCAAGGAATAACCAATTTTCAATCTTCAAGGCATAACAAATGGATCTAGGCTAAGAAGGATCCTAAAAAGGAATGGTTGCAGTTGATATATTGTGTCATAGGGTAAGAAGTACAATGGGCTATGAACGATTTTCCTAAAGAGTGGAAGGTTTCTGTAATCTCAAAGAAAGTACCAAAATATAAAGAACAATTAGATATTGGACCTTCACAATAGTCAACCAACCCAACAAAAAACAGAAGGAAAACTATAAAAAGCACAAACGAAATAGGGGGTAGCACAACAAATAAAAATCCAAGGAAGAAAAACACTATACCAAAGGCTTTAACTCAAGAAAAGGAAGTGTAAAAGAAATAAATGGAGGAACATGGAATGATACCAATATTCATATGCAGAAGGAAACAAGAGGTGTAAATTTCCCATATTTGGATATGAAAACTCAAACCGCACAAATAGAGACACTACCAAGGAAAATAACAATGTTGCATACAAAAGGACAATGCAAGAAAATGAAGGCACATAAGGACATTTGTCAGCTTAAAATTACAAAGGATGATGCAGAATTAGTATAGAAAAAGTGAATGATCACATGACATAAGCCTTGTATGATGTTGAGAAGTAGAGGGAGGAAATAGTGAAGAAATTGAAAGAGGTCAAATATGCATTGGAACAATTTTATATTACTAAAACAAAACAAAAATATCAAGTGCAACAACAACAAACCTCTCTGGAAAGAACACTTCTAGAACAGGAGACAATGCAAACAATAGTTATGGGGAGTGAAAATTTCTGTATCACCCATGGGATGTTGCAGGTATATGAAACTATATCAAAACAACCACTGAAAGATAAATATCTTATCTACTTGGTGCTACCCAATATTCCAACTAAAGCACTGTACAGACTACAAATAAGTGTCACACAGGAAATCCAGTCAAGGGCCCATGCTTAGATTTGGCCAAGGAAGTAAATAACACACTGGAGATAACTCTTAACCAAGTGAAGTTTGAGAGGGATGAAACAAATCAGTGCACTAGACGAATAGATAAAAAAGTTGAAGAAGTATTTAAAACCATTTGTGACAGCACACAAGGGGAGAATATACCCACATAAGATGAAATTCAGAAAAGAACACAATCTATGGAGACTTAAATAATCCAAGTTACAGATTTGACTAAACTCTTAGTACATAGTACTCCACCAAAAGAAAGAATACAAAGAGAGAAGGAGGATAAAGATCATACATAAAGCATCTCTCTTGTAATCTAGGAAATAAAAAATATTTACAATAAGAGCACGCAACTATGGAAAATCCTGTAGGAGGATGGGAAACTTTAGGAATTGGACCAAAAATAAGAAGGGATAAATATTTTGATGCAAGAATTAAAGAAGAAGAAGAAAAATATGGCAATACCTAAGACACTGAAAAGTGCACAAGAGATGAAGAATATGTAGGAAGAGCTTAAGTCCATACAAGTAGATAAGCAGTCCAGGAAGGCTCAGTTAGAACCATTACAAGAAGGAGAAGAACAAATTATCATTGATATTGACAAATCAAAGGTCCAAATTCAACAAGTTGGAATGTAGAGTGGGGAATTGTTAAAGGAACACATTATTGTGCAGACTGTGGATATTATAGCACAAAAGAATGCACAGATAAAATCCCAAGTTGAAGAAATGACAAATAGGTTTCGGGTGATTGAGAAGTTAGTATAGGAAGAACACACTAAATTAGTGGCTCAGGATGAACCATAGGTGAGTGTTGGTGGCCTATTGGAGCAGACTAATGTTGATAAAGATTGGGATGAAAATAGAATATTATGGAAAGGTGTTGTAATTAATGAAGGAACTTAGGTAATGGACCAAAGAAGGAGCATGCACCGGAAAAACTAGAAAAGAAGCACCAGGAAACTAGGAAAGTCAAAGAAAGGAACAAATATGTAGATCAACGAGAAAAACGGTTGGATTTTGGACTAGCCATGATCGAGGAGTTTGAAAGTGGAAAAATCTAAGCCACCTAGGGTTAGTGGGTTAGGGTTTTGGTCAATTTTGCAATGGGTAATTAAACCTTTTTTGTAATATAAATATATTGTTGTGAGATAGTGGAGAGGATGGAGAAAGAGAGAGATAGAGGATTGAAAATAATAGAGGTATGCTATATCAAGCATGGTAATTGAGGGTAAGGTCGTAGCTCATGGGTTGTGGAGCCTACTACGATCTTATCATCCTCTGAGTGGAAGTATGCGGCCTATGAGGGTTATTCTATAGAACTTCCAAGTGGGAGAAAGAAATGTAATGTGTGAAGTGGTGTAACCTTGATGCATAATCATAAAACATCCAAGAAATCCAAATCTTTATGGTCGTATCCCAGGGGGTGAACCATAGTAAAGTTTGTGTCTCTATGTGGAATTCTTATGCTATTTCTTGAAAATGTTTAGTTATGATGAAAGGATTAATCTGTCAGTAGTAAAATGTTGTGCACAAAAGAGTATGCAAGATAATTACTTCAAAATAAACCCTAAATGAATGCAACTAATTTCTAAGTGGTAGATCTAAGATATATTCATGTTTTGATGTAATAGAATAATAATAATGATGTTTTGAGGTAGAAAGAATGTCTCTCATTCCCACAAAAGTGTCCCTTCCAATACTCTATACATCTGGGTTCTGAAGTCACCCATAATCCATCTTGGGTGAGACTGCATTCTGCACTGTGTGCACAATATTTCCTTCCGGTCTTCCTAAGGGCCGATGGTTTTCACGGTTTTGCTGGAAACCGAAAGTAGAATTCAGGTCATCCCAAAACATCCCAACACTAACCAACATACATATAATTCCTAGCTAATAGTCATCACAATTGTCTTTTTTATTGACACTACCCCCATCACTTCCACTATAGGTATATTAATATATACAACTCTTGATTTTGATAGTTTGCAACCAATTCAAGAAATTATCTTCTCGTTGCACACTTATACCTTTAGTGACACAACAAAGAGAATTGTCAAAAGGATAAATAAGAAAATAAATACAAGATGCCCCGAGGAGGCTACAAAAGAATTAGTGAAAATATGAAATGAAACACTTTTAAATGAATAGGAATTTGCAGAAGAATTTGTTGATGATTTAGGAGCATTTTCTATTTTAATTAAATGGTCAATTAATATTCTTAATTCCCAATTAAGGAAAGAAAAGAAAAGGTGATGGAATTGTATGAACAATTGATTTATCGAGATACTACCTTTTCTAAATAGCACCAACATCATCTTGATTATATGACATAAGATATTAAGGTAGCTACTGATACCATTGAACAAATTAGAGCTAAAAAAGATAATGCTAAGACAAAACATGCTAAGTAATTAGTTGTTCTCCAAGAAGAGAAGAAATAAATGAGAAAAAATCATTGAGAGAAAGTTAATGTTTTGGTATCCCAAATAAATGAATTAAAGGTTAAGAAAAATAATTTAGAGTTAATGAAGACATGAGAAATGGATATAAGTGACAAATTAGATTCTCCTTAGGATATCTTCTATACTAAGTTAAATAAAGTCGAAGCACAATGTGACTAGATATTAAAATTAAATGGAGAATATCAAATATAGTCTCAGAAATACAGAGTGGCTTAGATGTCCTTTCATGAAACAAAATTATGGGAAAAAAAATGTATAAATATTCCTAAATACTTCTCTATGATGACTGAGGAGGAGAGAATCCAAGTACATGATTCACTTTATTCTCAGTATACTAATTGTAATTTTTAACATTATTTGATCAACGAAACCAATAGGTATTGTTCATATATTTTGTATTTATCTCTATATATCATTGAAGATAATGAGATGCCTCATGTTTAGTTCTTGGCCAATCAATTACCCTATTATATTTCCTTGGAGATGTTAACTAGCAAAAAATATCATAATAAGATGGGATTGCATAGCTTAATGTTTGGAATATAAAAGTTTTCAAGGAGTTCATCACCAAACTAACAAAATTCCTAAATCACATTTATAATTTCCTCTTGAAATTTAAATTAGAACATGAATAAATTGACAAGAAGATCTTTCAGTGCAATTTGAAAGAGGATATTCCCCATCCACATTTAATTTCACCGACGATTGAAAAATTCATTCAATGGAAATGAATAAAGATAAAGAGATAAAAGTAAATAGGGAAAATAGAACCATCGATGAAGATATATCTCTTTGATATCAATGATTATATTAAGTAAACACATGTACCAATGATTTGAAATAAAATAGGAAACTATACTCAATTTCAAGATCTTAATTGTTATTTAATTTAATTTGGTGTATCAAAAAATGGTTGGGAACTGGAAATTGGCATAGATCCCCCCCCCTTCTCTCCTCGAGGTTTCTTGACCTCCTAGTATAGGATCATTCAAACACCTAAGTAGGATTGACTATTTGGTCCCCTACTAGAACCAAAAGAAAATTTATCACAGGTCCCTCTTTCTCCAAAGTGCGGGTTCTATCAACCCCAACAACTCTCTTCTTGGCCCTTTGAATAAATTTGACGGTGGAACTAGTTCTCTGTGCTAGGTCCTTTTTATCATATGTCCTTGGCCTATGTCCTGGGGATAAACCATGAAATTCTCTTTGGATTTGGGACTTCGAACTATCCAAAACAACCAATTGCTCATTCCCTGAAGTCCAAATCGGTGAACTCAAATGGCG
>SNQJ01S0040832.1:43625-56779 GCA_010110895.2 Picea sitchensis
GGGAGATTCCTGGGAGAGTTTTCTTCCTGGTGGTTGTGTATGTGCTATCTTCCCTGTAACCTCAGCCTAGCCTAGGATTCCTTGCCTTGGGGTGGAGCTTGGTCCCAGCTCGGGGGTGACCTACTGTTGAGCTAATGAACAGTGTGGTCTAAGGTTGGGAGGTTCGTGGAAGGCCTGCACTTGGTTGGTGATTTCTACAGAAGATAAAAGATAAGTATTCTAAGTTATGTGTTGATCATGTTCGCATGACTGTGTTGTTTTGTATCATGTTTTCCACTGTGTAAATAAAATACTGTGACTGTTATGGCTTGTGTAATTGTAGCAGGAACTTATGTATTTTACTCTGAGATTTAAGTGTGTTTAATTGATTAAATGCATTTGATTTATAATTCCATGTACATAATGGTAAACTGAGAGGTTGGGGAAACCTGGGTAGTGAAAGGGTACACTACAATATGTCTCAGGGATAAACCATGAAAGGCTCTTCCGCTTCAGGACTTCACCCTACCCACAACAACCAACTCCTCATTCCCCAAACTCTGAAGAAACGAACTTAAATGGAATGAGGATAAACAGTCCCCGTCACTCTTTTAGATCAATGATTGTGATCTATTCAGACTCTGGCCTTCATGAGTTTCTCACTTGTTCTCCTTTGATTTATCCCGGAGAAATGCTTCTCTAAAATGCGTGGATCTCTTCCACATGTCCTTTCTAGATCCAATGGTCTGGATTCACTCTGCTCTTTGCGAATTCATAAAGATTGACATTTTCTCTTGGAAACTATTCCATATCTCTAACTCTTGGATATCATAATTTTTCGCTACCTATCTCCTCTTGAGGATGGACACTTTTGATTTCCTTCATAACTTCCACAATTCTTTATCCTTTGTGGACACTTAGCACTTATCTTCCTAAGAATTCGACTGTTCTCAGCCCTTTTCTGCACTCCTTGCAATAATTTTGTGCACAACAGTGCTAGTCCTTCTGACCTTTGCTCAAATCAAACCTTGAAGGTTCTTGGCTCTTATACATCCTTCTACAGATATTCTGGTGCCCTCCTAAAAACTTGACACTCTTCCTCCTAAGCTTGTAAGATGAACTTGATTCACTTTTGAAACACTCCTTGCACTTTATTAATCTTTCTGATGGCTCCTTTCAATACTTAGCCAAGTTTTGTCCTGATACACTCTTTGCATAGGTCTTACTTCAACCTTCTTCATTTCTTTCAGGTTTACTAACGAAACTCCTTTTCCCTGCTCAATGCACACTTGCAGAGCCTTATTTCCTTAGAGTTTTCAACAACTCTGGGAGTTTCCTGAATGTCCTCAACACTCTATAATGTGTTGGTTCTGTGCATGCTTGCACTTGCTCAATGCCTTCCTGGAAAGGTTTGACAAAGTATTCAGTAACTATGTGCTATGCTTCCTCTGGCGTAGAATTTTGTTCCAAGGTATTTAACAACCTTGAAGTTCTCCCTTGAGTCTGTGAATTATTCTAGGGTTCCCTCCTGGCATGTTCTCCTCTGAATCGAATGCGTTCAGACACACACTCCTTGCGTCAGCTCACAGAGTTTCAAATCACTATCACGCACTCCTTTCACTTAGCCTAAAGAACCAGAAATAATTTAGCAACCACAGATAGAGGGTTCTATCTATATCACTTGATATGAATCCTAACATACATCTACAACATAACCACACATAAATGACATTCACAAGAAAGCCTCCATTACACAAAAAATGGAAAAGAATGTAATATGTTCCTTTTTTATTATTATTGACAGAATGTCAATTAAAAT
Organism: Picea sitchensis; assembly: GCA_010110895.2. Taxonomy (NCBI): domain Eukaryota; kingdom Viridiplantae; phylum Streptophyta; class Pinopsida; order Pinales; family Pinaceae; genus Picea; species Picea sitchensis. Next base: position 45,424 of record SNQJ01S0040832.1, read on the forward strand.
ACATGAGTCTAGAGTAGAATTGTGTCTCGACTCTCAACAATCTCTTGGCTTACAATGATTTTTCACCAAACTCCAGCAGCCTCAACCAGGCATACAATACAAGGATTTATACAAGAGGGCTCGACGATCTTCCCTTCGAGCTAAGCTAGTGGTGTCTAATCACCATTCAAAATGTCTAACTAATGAGGGAGATTACAATGAGTGGAAATCTTATACGAATCGGATATAGATCCCTCCTACCATCGGCCACTTAAGGAAACCTCATCTACAACTTGTGCGAAGGCACAACTTGGATCTTCCAGCCTGACAACATTAATTTCCTTAATTAGAATTTAAATTTTGAAGGAAAAATGAGAGGGAAACACTTCTCCCTTCCTTGAATGTGCACCAACTTGTTAACCAGATGGTCTGTGTTGAGGTGGATCGATGCTCTTGCATAGGAAACTGAAACTTGTTATTATGATCATTTTGAATTAAATTTTGAGGACCTTGTCTTTTGATGAGTCAATTTATGGTTAATGTTAATTTTATGATGATGATTTCATTTCTATTAATTATTTTCAAATTATTATACTCTAGTTTTATGTGAGTTTATTCCATACCTCCACGTATTTGTCAATATTTTGAATTGTTTCTAAAAGATTATCTTTTATTGTTCTAAAAGATTATCATTTATCGTTCTACTCATGTTAATGTCTTAAGTGACAATGATGAGAAAATTGCATTCATGTACGTTTAAATGATTTCTTGTATATTTTGGATAAATAAATATTATCCTGAAGTTGGTCTATGAGATTGTTGTTTCTCATTTATATGTTTTCCAAACACTTCAACATTTTTCTTTCACTAACATTGAAGTTTGGATATAACTATTGTCATCTATTTCTAGTAACAATAGTTATTGTACCTAATTATTCTTTGAGAAAACAAATTCCTTCTAGTCTTGAGAACTAATAATTCTTATATACATTGTTTACATTTTCTCTCAACTAGTATAGGATTAATAGATTAGTTTTATTTTATTTAAATTTAATATAAGTCATATTATATCTTAAGCAATCAAGTCTCTTCTCCAAAGAGAAAATATCTTGGGTGGAAAATAGATCCTACCTATCGGTTGGAAACTACCATCCCAAACAAAAACAAGTCTAATTGGGGCTTGTGATAGGGTAGTTATCCCCAGTTGTAGGAGAGAATTATTCCATGTGTCAACACATCCCTATTTTTAATCCTCTTAAATTATAATTTAATTTTGCAAATTCCATTTAGGCTAGTGAGCTGAAATTTTTGGGACGAAGATATTGTATTGATTAATATGGATGAGGGTAGAGTTATGTAAATTGTACATCAACATTATTAATGAAAAGTAAATTGATGGTTGTGATATGAGAGGGATTGTAACTATTATCACTAAAAATTTACTAAACAAATATACACAACCGATGAAGAAACAGTCAACACAAATACAACATACAAACAATAATTATAGGAGGATAACAATCAAAATTAGTCAGATAATCACAAACCTATGCATAAAAGATCCTAAATTTCCGCAGATATTCAACAATGATAGCGCACACACATTTGTGTGGGATAACATAGCATTAAATTCACATAGTGCATGGGCCACACAACTGACAGTAAAGAAACCCACGTGGATGTGGAAATAATGCATTGATATTTTTTGTCAAATCTCAACCACTTCTGGGATGAATTAGATCTCGACCATACCCAAAAATCGCCCTAAAATTTCTCCTTCGGATCACTAAAAGGATGGGAGGTACCTTCAATGGCTTCCCCATTCACATTTGAAACTAGTTGTGAAATATCTATAAATCCTCCTATAAATAGAGGATAATTGTATGAAAAAGAGGAAGAAATTTATCGTAGTGTTATGTTCTTCAAATATTCTTGGAGAAACCATTTCCTCTCTCAAGAACAATTTGAGAAAGTCTAGCAAAGGAAATCCTTTACAAATATTGGAGAGCCTTTCCATACATTTCTTCAGCATTTTCAAGTTAGAATAGGAGAGTAGAAGCTATATATTGGGGGATTCAAGAGCCCTCCCTTAGGAGGAATATGGGATTCACAAATCCCACATTGCTCCTCTTGGTTTTCTCAAATTAAGAATACTAGTGTCTATTGGATACCAACTCTTTGTGTTCAATATTTTTCATATCTTGTTGATAGTTGTTTAACTCGTATATACAATTTTTTTTCTTTTTCTTTGATATATGTTTCATTGTTTGCAGGTTTACTAATATGCTAACCATTTCTCTATGTTGTTTATCTAGTCCAACTAAGAAATCAAGTGTCCTCTTTTTTCTCACCTAAGTGAGAAAAGGAACCCAACAATTTGGTGACCATATTGGGGATTGGGGATCAAATTCCTCCCCATTTGGACTCTTACACCTTATATTATCATTCTCTTGTATGTACAGGATTCAAAACCATCTCTACATACCCTTCAGACACTGCAATTCATCCCGCTTTTATAGGATTCCATTTTAAACTTTTGGCCCACCATTTTCCTGCGTTCATGTGGGTTTAGGAAAAATAGTCGCATGGTACGTGAGAAAATACACATCCAAATCATTTTCATTTCACATGGTATGTTCACTTTGTGCAATTTTTTGTGATAAATGCCATGCAAGAGCTCTTTTTCACCACATTGTAAGGGATTTTGAGGATGATTTTTTTCCAGTAGCTTAGATTTATTTTATGCACTTTGTAAAATATATAACAAGAAGGGTTGAAGTTCATTCTTGCATAGATAACTTAGTCACACATATACTTAGAGGGGGTTAAAAAGAACCATAATATATTTTGATTTCCTTGGTTGCCACATGGATGGCTTAAATTTTAGAATTTGAATTTCAATAGAAGTTTTTTCTTTTACAAAAACATCACATTAATTTGAGGCTAGAAGGCTATTTAGAAAATCTTGGAGTATGCTCATTCCTCACACCCTTGTGTGAAATTGGAAATCATAAAAAGAGATTTCTTGAAGAAACCTCCATCTCCCTTTAAAATCAACCATTTTAGGAGAGGAAAATACCACTTAGCATGTTTTTGAAACATAACCTCAAATAATTGTAAGGGCCCATACATGCCCACATGTGCAAAATCTTAGGATAATTTCAAATTCTTAGACTGAATCACTTAGGAAGTTTAAAGCATTGTAAGGTCCCACACATTCCCAAATGTTCACAATCTAGGAATAGTTTCAAATATTTATTATATCATATAACATCCTAGGGAGATTAATTCTCAAGATTAAGGATTCACATGTCCACCATGCTAGTTGCCTAGGGATTTTTCAATTTTTGCAAGGAGTTTTTGTAAAATATAATAAGTTAGAAGTAAGCAACAAATTGTAAAGGATCAAGTGATGTACACATGCCAAAATTTTCTCACTTAACTTATTAAAAATTCATCACTCACCATCACTTCTTGCACACATCACATATTCAAAAGGTTTTCACTAGGTAATTGAAACCATAGTATGCTCTTATAATGCTCGTATGCGATTTGGGAAGATCATAAGGGCTTCATTTATTTAGTAAAGATATTTTTGTGCACACCATTTTTAATCGACGAGGTTGGCCCATGACCCCAACTTCACAACCCAATTTCACATCCTAAAATAAACCATAATCAACCCACTTCTAACCTCCACACGAGGAACCCAAAATAATTTGGTAGTCTAATTTACTATTTTGGTGATAGGAATCCAGATAACTCCCCATCATCATATTTTCATTGAAACTTAGAAAGTTGTGAAATGGGATACTAGAATCCTCTCAATCAAGCATTCCTACACCATAAGACATGGAGACACTCATGAAGGGTCCGAGGCTAAGGTCCAACTATTTTTTACATGTCTCCTTGGGTCACCCAACCCTTGGAAAGCATCCAACCTGTGACTATTTTCTGAGGCCAAAAATCTAAATGTCATGCTTGATTGAGGTGACGTACTGACCCAAATATAGTTTTCATATACCGAAGGTGGCGGTTGTGGGTTGAAATCGCACCTCAATTATAGTTTGAACAACTGTTGGGAAATATTACCAGTATTTTCGATATATTCCCCCTTCACCCATCATTATAACTAATTGTTCATCCCTTCACTAGTATCTCTTCAAGTGGGTTCCGACCCCATTGTTGAGTGATTATTTTGGAGGTCTAGTTCTATTTTAGAATAAGGAAATTACATCAGATAGAACATTTTCATTATGTTTTATATTCCCCCACATGGAGTCAGAAAAAAAAACAAACTGCGAGTTACATTTTTGTTTTATGTATTATTATCACCATTTTATTACATGTGATTTATGAATGCATTGTTTTGGTAATTTGTAAAGAATTTATTCTATCAATTATTTTCATCACCACCATTACACAACCACACATAGTATAGAACTATATAGGAACCACAACATCCCTACCATTCTATATGTTTGCAAAATATTCCCCCAATGTTGGGAGGTATCCCCCACTTGGTTGATACATCAACGCCACATTCACATACACCAGTTAGTTCTACAATTATAGGATCTTCCTTGCTCATTTCTAGATTTCTCGGAAACACTATCCAAATAACTCCACCTACTAGTCCTCGACCATAAGGAGGAAGAAGTCAACCTCTATCACAAGGCACAAGCTCCCAACCATCCCCACAAGGATAATTTTACCAACCATAACATACAATGGTTTCTACTCCCCCATCCATGCCATACTTGGAGTCTCTCAATATCCCATATTTAACCAAACTAATTAATGATCCCATATTACATGACCCCACTTGGAAAAATATGCCCTCTAAGATACCTTCTAATATTCTCGAATTCGAAGGAAAGACTGAAGTAGATCCAACCAATCACATTATTCATTTTCACCTGTTGTGTTCTTCCAATAACATTATGGAATATTTTGTTCCCTTAAAATTTTTCCAAAGAAATCTCATTGGTCCCTATGCTAAGTGGTATGTAGATGATAAAGTTGGGTCCCACTGAACCTTTAATCCATTGGAGAAATCGTTTTTATCCTTCTTCCAACTCCTAGTGCGCCATGACACTGGCTTGGAAATCCTATCAGAATTCAAGAAAACATCGATCATCCATATATCCAATCACATTCATGAATGGAGAAAAAGAATAAGTATCTACAAAGTAGATACTACCCCACAACAATGAATAGATTGGTTTCTCAAATCATTAGTCCCTCTCCTTACCAAGGATTTGTCCACTACTTTCTGTCAAATTGGAGACTATGCCATCACCAAGGCCCAACAATTTTACTTCATATACTCTCGATCATGGTACCTTTATACAATATTACCCGATGCTCCTCTCCCTCTATTGGTTGGTCAAGACAAACCCGCAACATCTCATGTTGTCGATGGGTTGATTGGGTTCATAGCACATATCAACCACATGCTCAATCAATACCCTATTTTCGGTCCAATACTTACCAACCACCATATGGGGGAAACCCATAATACCCTTCCCCACCACATCAACCACCATTCATGGAACCCCCCTCCAATCATGGGGCCACCAGTACGTGCAGCCCCCATTCACCCAGTACTTGTACAACAAGAAGTAAATTTTCCATACACAACATATACTCCTAACCCTATGGGAGGTACCTCCACTTCATACAATCAATACAAATCACCCAAGGTAACCCTTACTATCCCTTCCCTATTCCTCCTCAACCTATTTCCCCAACACATGGCCAACATCACGCAGGGGTAAATTGTATCCAACCATCACCTAATCAACAAGTTAAAGCATTTGAAAAATTGAATAAATCCAACCTCCCTCATCAACCCAATAGAAACCGAAGAAAGGGAAAGAATAGAAACCAAGGATAGGAGGGAAACACCCAACAATCAAATCCTCCACCTAGGGGAAACCAAAACTAGGCTAACCAAAATCCCAAGGGGGAAATAACAATGGAAAACCATTCCAAGGAAGGAATAATAACCTTCAAACCAATTTCTCAGGTGCATTATGTGGAGAGTACGACCATTACACCCATCATTGTCCTTAATTAGTTGATTACAAATGAATGAAGGAATCTATGAATCCCCTCTCTCCTTCCCCTCAGGGGCCACCGCAGGTACCTCCTAATTATATGCCACCACCACAACTGTTGGTTTTGCAATCTAATCCCTCACCAAGGGGTCATAAACACACAATTAGACACCACCCCCATCCCACAACATATAGGACAATTACCTCCTCCTGGCCAACCACATACTAATAATTCATCAAATCAAAACATCCTCCTCACTATAGAAGAGGAAATCCTCTTAGAAACTCGCAGTATCCAATACATAAGTCCTTCAGAATCCCCTCAAACCACATTCCATTATCTCCAATTTCTAGTCGAATAATATTTAATGATTCCTCATGCCAACCCTGACGGCACCATCTAAATTCCTCATGCACCATTATGCAGGAACATGCTTAACCCACATGCCTAGGTTGCCCACAATTATAGCCTTGTTGACGACCCTACATAATCCCCCACTTCCATGTTAGTACTTGAGGTTCTCCAGACATATATTTCCCAAATAAATACATTGCTTTCTCAATTGGGTGCATTCTACCTGACAGACACTCGTCTCATCACTTTTGACTTAGACAAAGAAGACCCACGTCTCCCATTCCAAATTCTAGTCAGGATCAGAAAAATCATCGTTCACCATTGCATCATTGATGAGGGGGAATACACTTGCATAATGTCCAAACATGTATGGAAACAACTAGGATCCCCCGAGTTAGTCCCCTCAACCATCACCCTCCGTGATTATGATGGGATACCTTCCCAACTAGAAGGTCTTTACCACAATTTCCTCGTCCAATTAGGGGGAAAAACCATCCTCATTGACATTGAAGTTATAGATGCCCCACTAGACTATAATATCCTTTTTGGATAAAGTTGCATGTATTCCATGCAAATAGTATCAAATTTTGTATTTCACACCATGCTCTTCCCTCACAATGGAAATATCGTCACTATTGAACAATTGATCCATTATGAACCTAATAAGTTAGGGCATATCAATAAAATACTTCCCCTTGTCCATTCACGGGATGACCTTTTACCCATGGTAGATATTGTACCATAAGTTTTCCATGACCCATCCTTAATTGGTTCATACCAAGGACACACACCTCCTACCCCAAGTGGATATCAATTTCATGATCACGCTTCCTTATGAGATATTCGTGATGATCATCCCTTAGAGGAATCATTGAACCCCATCCCTACTTATACACCACAAACTCTTCCTGAGGAACCCCCCTTATATTTTTCCTCAGAATAACCATCCAACAACCTTCCCACGACATATCAACTCCCTATTTGGTAGATAGTCCCACAAAAACTTACCCAAATACCCTTCTTTACCCTCCAGGAGTAAAACACTTCAGTTGTTGCTTCTACCCTCACCTTACTAAATATGGTGATAGCCATCTCGATATGGTATCTCGAACCACCAACTACAGTACCAATTTGTATCTTTCCCACCTCAACCCATGGCTTCATGTCCACAACTAGTGGGTCAAACACCCACTCACCCAACTAGTCACACAGTTTGGGGAACTACTACCACTACATGAAACCATAGAGGAATCATTGAACCCCATCCCTACTTATACACCACAAACTCTTCCTGAGGAACCCCCCTTATATTTTTCCTCAGAATAACCATCCAACAACCTTCCCACGACATATCAACTCCCTATTTGGTAGATAGTCCCACAAAAACTTACCCAAATACCCTTCTTTTACCCACCACCCAGAGTAAAAACATACAAAGTTGTTGCTACCCTCACCTTACTAAATATGGTGATAGCCATCTCGATATGGTATCTTGAACCACCAACTACAGTACCAATTTGTATCTTTCCCACCTCAACCCATGGCTTCATGTCCACAACTAGTGGGTCAAACACCCACTCACCCAACTAGTCACACAGTTTGGGGAACTACTACCACTACATGAAACCAATATAATCGTAAAGGGGGAAACACCACAAACTAATGTGGTGCCAGGAAAAATAAATATCCCCCTCTCCCTTCCCCACCATGCATCCAACCCCCATGTGCACATTGCACTAATGTTGGACACACCACCCACCCTTTCTTTGGATTTCCTAAATTACAAAATCATAGTCAATTTACCAAACCAACACCCCTACTCCCTACCCTTGCAACGCCACCATCCCTAGCATAATCTGCTTATACAAAGACAAAAGGCCATCATATTAACCATGCCATATGTGGTGAGTATGGTCATTACATGCATCATTGTTTTCCCATCCCTATCTATCGGGAGACTCTGAGAGAAATAAAACAAACACCAATACCAAAACCCTCTCAAGCTCCCCACACTACCACTAATAGGAAAACCATTGCTATGTCTCCATCTCAGTAAAGGAATGTTTATGATTCACCTATGTGTTATGTTACCAGATAGATCATTACACATATTGATTCTCACTCATTATTGAGGGATGGTCACACCAGATGGATTGCATACCCCCTCCACAGAGAAACCTCCTTCCTTTGAACACACTAGCCATCTTCATTCCACCAAGATGCACATACTTCCCACCAAAGCCCTCAAACTCCCATGTAACACCCATTTACGAGATTCCCCCTCCCTCACACTACCCCACATAGAATTTTTATATGGATATATGGTTCATGACGTCTAGTGTAGGTTATCATTCCTCCCCCCCCATAGGTCCATCCACCTTATATTCTAATGATGATATGCCATCCTCCATCCATATATTCCTCACCCATGAATCTCAATACCTTGATCCCATTGTCAAATACCCCTAATACTCCTTCATTTTTTAATCTGATGAAGACATTTTGGAAGTTATATGTGCACCATATTACCCATGGGATTCCTTTAACCAATGATCATTTTTTCTTTCTCAGGATTCCTTTCAGCCACACTTAAATTCCCTTGTCCATGCCATTGAGTCCAAGGATTTTATGCCCCTTGGCCATGTCGACTGGTTCAAAAATCCAATACTCCCACTTGATGCTTTTGAAGAAGGAAACATGGAAAATATCCCACAATTAAAATTTACATCTCCATCAAACCTAATATCATGGAAGAAATCACTCTTATTGCCACATGTTGTCTTGAATAAATCATATCATATAAGGCCCTCCTCCAGGAATTCTGGGATGTTTTCACTCGGTCTTATAGTGAGATGCCTGGATTAGACCTGACCATTGTAGAACACATGGCCCAATATTTCCCCCATACACTAAAAGAAATCACCACTTCACCCTTCCAAATCTATGGCTATCAAACATGGATTCAATAAACTACGTGCGACAGGCTTCATATAGCCAATAGATTACACATCACAGGTTTCAAACCTAGTTCTTATTAACAAAAAATAGGGTACTATTAGGGTGTGCACCGATTTTTGTGACCTTAGTCAATATTGTCCCAAAGACAACTTTCCTACACCATTCATTGACCAAGTAATTGATTCTTATGATCTCCATGAATTTCTGTCACTCATGGAATTTTTTTTTGGCTATAAACAGATTCAAATTCGCCAAGTGGATCAGTACAAAAGCATATTTACAACCCCCTAGAGTATATTTTCATAGAGTGATTCCCTTTGGACTAAAAAATGTAGGATCCACCTTCCAATGCGCCATGAAATATGCCTTCCATGATATATATCACATTATTCTCGCATACCTGGATGATCTCATTGCTCGTCCTAAACAACTCTCCCAACACATAACAAATTTATGGATCATCTTTGAATGTTGTCAACGATACAATATTCATCTCATCCCATTGAAGCACATCTTTTGCATCACGACGACCCTCCTATTGGGCTCCATCATCTCCCAAAAAGGTATCATCATCTCCCCCCTTAACGTCCATGCCATCAATGAGATTCCTCCTCCCAAAAACCTATGCCAATTGCAGAGCCTCCAATGCAAAGATAATTTTTACAATGTTTTGTTCCCCACTATGTTATTCGTGCCCACAACTTCTTACACTTGCTACAATGTGATGTCCTGGTTCAGTGGGACCAACATTATCAAGCTACATTCAACCCTCTCAAAGAAGGACTCAGTAAAGCACCCTTAATTAGTCCCCCGAACTATGATAAGGATTATATCATGTACTTGTCTGCCTCTAAAGTGTCAGTTGTAGGAGTGCTTGTCCAAGTAGGAAATGACCATCATGAACATGTCATCTACTATATCAGAAAAAATCTCTCAAGGCCCCCTCTCAAATACAATCATGAGGAGAAGCTTTCCCTCGGCGTCATCCTGGTAATTCATAATTTGTGTCACTACATATTTCTTCACACTACCATAAAAGTGGTTGATTCCAACATTATTATCTATCTTCTTAGCCGCTATCAGATCAATGGAAAATTCACTTGATGGATCATCATCCTTCAAGAATACAATCTAGAGTTCGCTACTCCCAAAAGAAAAAAATCCCTTTCCTTAGCAGAACTCATGGTCGACTTACCATCCAACTCATCTGAAACCCATGTCAATGAAATCTTCTTGGATGAACATTTATCCCTCATTTCATCTAATGACCCATCGTATGAATATATCCTTGTATGTCTTCAAATGAAAAAATTAGGCCCTCACCTCTCCTGAGATGACCACCATTGGATCTGTCACCAAGCTTCATGATATATCCTCATATGATAAGTGTTATACCATAGAGGCATTGACACCATTCTCTGACGATGCCTCTCCATTGAAGAAGTAGATAGAGTGCTTAATGATTGTCATATTGGAGCATGTGGACGTGTTGACGAGCGAAATTGATCGTCCGTCAACTGAGAGAGTGGAACCGGTTCGGGGTTGTCTAATAACCCAAGTCGTTTGGAATGAACCACCCTGACAGGTTTAACGGCTCCGTTGGCCGCTCTAAGATCCTAAGAAAACCAAAGAGAAAACTAAACTAAACTAACTAATCTAACTAAAACAAATAAAACTAAATAAACTAAAACTAAATAAAAGAAAATAACTAAACTAAAACTAATAAAACAAACTAAACTAAAACTAAATAAAAGAAACTAAACTAACTAAAACTAAAAAAACAAACTAACTAAAAAAACAAACTAATACACTAATCTAATTAAAACAAACTACTAAATTAAACTAAAAAACTAAATATAAACTACTCTAACTATTCTATCTACAAACTACTAATCACACTAACTCTAATAATTAGTTGTCTAATTACTAGTTATATTATAACTTATTCACAAATATACAATATAAACAATCTACATATTTAATTAAAACCTGCAAAACTCAT
>SNQJ01S0040832.1:56789-81216 GCA_010110895.2 Picea sitchensis
ACAATAGAAAAAATTGAATTGGCTGCCAACAATGGCGACACACTGGTAGAAGCAGTTATCTCTATCAAAAGAAACAAATTCATATTAGGATAGCAAAGATAATTCCAACTCAAAAATAACAACCAGAAAATCGTATAAACATCATCGTTAACCAACTTTTCCAGTAGTGCTTTAAAAGATGAAAACCAATAACAATCTTAAGATCAACAAGTCATGATATTAAAGATAAAATCTTCAATACTGTTGGCATGGCCATTGCTTTCAGCAGGCGTCCATAGCCTCGCCAGGGTTGCCATTTAACCCACTCTGACATCTGTATCCTGTCAAGAAGTTCTAGATCAGAATAAAGGACATTAAAGATGTTTCTTATATTTTTTGCAGATTTTCATGTACCCGACATTGCTTCGCTGCCAGCGGGCCTGTTCAGTACCCTGGTGAAGTTATCTTGGCGCCATGCTTGCATTTACCCACTACCAGCAAACCTGTTCAGTATCACGGCGGGTTTACAAGCACATCCCACAACTCTTCTTAATAATTTTGTTTTTCTTTTGTAGATATATGGTTGAGCGGGGTGACGCTGAAAGTCTTGATATTTTAGCATATTTTTTAGACCTCATCAGAATTTTTTAGCACTGTCCTTTATTTAGATCCAGAGATGTTTTATTTACAAAACACTTCCTATGATAGGGAGACATCCTCTGAGTCATTCCTTTACGGAATAGGGACAACGTAAAAAGAGAATAGATGATCATGACAAGTTTTACTCAGAGATCGAAATCAGTCAACTTCTTTCAAACAATAGACCTTTTCCAACATAGATATAAATTTCAGAAATAAACCATTGATGTTTATACAAATTTCTTAACAGTTATTTCAGCGAAGTCATTCTCTGTTTTCTTTATCTGAATAGCTCAGTAATGCAGGTATGTGTATTTCCAAAAGAGAAAACTGGTAAGCATAAAGGAGAAATCAAAACACACCAGTGAAGAAAAAATTGGAAAGCAAAGAAATCCAAACAACAAAAACAAAAAACAAATATGCACAGAATGTGCATCTGAAAACCTCATGCAACAAATCCCTTGGGAAACTGAAAGAAAGTAGGAAAATCCTGAATGATGGGAAAGCAGTCCTACTCATGGTACCTTGGGTCAGGGTTGATTCTAGATTTATTTATCTCTTTACTTTCCATTTAAGATTTTCATGACAATACCGTTTTTTCGAAAATAAATGTTCAACTAGAAGTAAAGAGAAAAAGGATTAAGAGGACTTCCCTGACAACAACCGTATTATGGTTCTCGTGATGCACCCACTTGTGTGCATGAATGTATTATTACAAAGAGAAATAGTGAGAAATAAAACTACAATAAAACTTATTCCTAAACCTACCCTAACTATTAAATAAACCAGAATACTACGTGAAGTCATGTTTCCAATGTAGCCATCGAAGTAACTCTAATCTTGCAATGAAAACAAGATCAAACATTATTAAAAAGAATGGTAATATATCAACAAATGACAGAAACATATCAGGCTTACCTTCATAATCAACATCTAGAAACAAAGTAATCATGATCTTACCATTTCCTCGGGTATTCTTGTTGTACGAATCCTCCAACCATTGCGCAATCTTGTCGTGATAAGGGTCACAATGGCATGGGTGAGTGTAAGTAGTATTGAAAAACTTGTCAGGATTACGAGGAAATGGAATAATCATCAGCCAAGGCTAAAATGCCCCATCTTCCTCACAGTTCTCTAAGTATTCATTAATTTCTTCACATGGAGGATCTGAAAGAAATATGTCACGCCTACTTCCAAGATTCTTAGGTAAAAAGAAAGCAAGCTCAACTTTGTCTTTATTGTGAAATTTTTTCAAATATGAATATTCAAGCCACTCTAAGATCCTGTCACAAAAATGGGGATGCAAACCATGACTTTGATGAAATGAATATATCAATGGAAATCTCATCATACAAGGATTCGTGCATTCGATTAGATCATTGGTTTGAATGTTTCCTTCGATGCGATTGATCATTTCAAAATGTGAAGGATCAACATTAAGATTCGAGCTAAGCAAAGAACGAGTATGAAACTTAGAATGTTTAATCTCCATAAAACATAAAGCATTATCTTTTTCAACAATAAACTGTGTAAAATCATCTCGCAACATGTCCTCTTCGCATGTGAGTGATGAAAGCGAACAAGCGTCAAATCCAAGTTTATCAATGTTAGGCTTGGAATTGATTTCACCAAAATTTAGCATATCGAAAGGATACAATTGTGGCGGCAAAGAGTAGGATGTTATAGGTAATATGTCAAGTCCACCAGAATCTAGGAATAGATCAGGATATAAAGAATAAAAGGAATAAGAAATAAGAAGATGAAAAGAATCTCTTGAACTATGATACTCAACAATGGTATTCTCAAAACAATTCTCTTCATTTTCTTTAAAACTCTTACTCTGTTTTGGTGACAAATTCCTTAACATAATATGATCATCTGGATTTGCCTTTTGTGTGATAGATAATTCAAAATTTATGTGACCAACATCTAGTCTTTCCTGCAAACAAAGTGTGTTTTGAGGATGAAGGTTTAAGGTTTCTTCTTCTCTAATCAATTTCATAGGAATACATGAACATTCAAGAAGAGTTTCGTTGCTTAAGTGTTCTTCAATGACTGATTTTAAATGTTTATTAGAGCATGAGTTACAAGAATGAGGGTATTCACCTTGAGCCAGAAACGAATCATCTTCCATACTAGTCTTGGACTGAACATACAATGATTCAAAGGAAAAACCAATTTGGTTGTCAATAAGAGTCTGATCAATAGATTCTACCTCCCTGGCTTGTTCAACATTGTCGGAAGGATCCTTCTCTTCTTGCAAAGAAGATTGTTCTTGCAGTTGAGCGATAGGATTTGCAATTGGTTCTTCATTCGTGATCGAGCATGACTGGATGGAAGGGATGGAAGCATCATAGAAAATATTTAATGCCAATGACATGTCACCGAGATTAAATTTACAGAGGATACGATAGACTCTTGTCAAAAAGTGTTCTGAAGATGGATCGCCGTTGATTAGCGAAGTATGAAATTCTTCACATAATTGATCAAAATCATAAATTTCAAAAGCATGTAGAAACTCATCTACAAATTGAAACCAATAAAAAATGTGACATGATGGAAAGGATTCAAACCAATGTTTGATCTGACCTCTAAAAGTAAAAGCGAAAAGTCTGCACAAAACTCCTAAATCTGAGATGTCATGTTTGATGCACTTGCACCAAAACTTGTTAAGGTGGTCTTTAGCAGATGTATTGCCTTCACCATCAAAGGTGAGTTTGGACAAGTATGAGACTATCTCGTTGGGAACATCGGGTAATGAGAAGTTGAAAGCATGTTCCAACACAGTGATTTGGGGAGCCATGAAGGAAATTGAATAAATTTGAAATAAAGGCTCCTACAAGGCCATCTTGTCAGTCGGCCCTCCTTCTAGCGCCATTTGTTGACGAGCAAAATTGACCGTCCGTCAACTGAGAGAGTGGAACCGGTCCGGGGTTGTCTAATAACCCAAGCCGTTTGGAATGAACCACCCTGATGGGTTTAACGGCTCCGTTGGCCGCTCTAAGATCCTAAGAAAACCAAAGAGAAAACTAAACTAAACTAACTAATCTAACTAAAACAAATAAAACAAACTAAACTAAAACTAAACAAAAGAAAATAACTAAACTAAAACTAATAAAACAAACTAAACTAAAACTAAATAAAAGAAACTAAACTAACTAAAACTAATAAAACAAATTAACTAAAAAAACAAACTAATACACTAATCTAATTAAAACAAACTACTAAATTAAACTAAAAAACTAAATATAAACTAGTCTAACTATTCTATCTAAAAAACTAAAATATAAAACTAGCTCCAACTATTCTATCTACAAACTACTAATCACACTAACTCTACAATTAGTTGTCTAATTACTAGTTATATTATAACTTATTCACAAATATACAATATAAAACAATCTACAGATTTAACTAAACCTGCAAAACTCTATGTGCTTTCTGTCCTAAGACAGCTTGAGATATATTTTATTTTTATATTTTATGAAAATAAATTAAACTTACTGAAATTAAACGATCTAATATATTAAACATATATACCTAACTAAGAATACTAACAAATATACTAACAAACAAACGACAAACTGACCTGGAAACGATCCAAATTTGTCCTGTAAGGATGACTTGAGGCTATCGGAGGAAGGAAACTGCACTATTAGTCCATAAGCTTCCTCGTAAACGATAAGCTGCGCTGCTCTTTGAGTTATTTACAGGACAAAACAAGACATAAAAAATCATAACAATTATAAGGATTATCAACTTTAATAAGATATAAAACTTGTTATGCAAAAACTTATATTTAATAATCCAACTTATGAAGAAGAGAAATCTGTGTCATTCACAAACTGAATCAAGCAATTGTTATGTTCTTTAAACACTAGAAGAAATCAGATATGGATTACAGTGATTAAATTATATCATTTGCAAAAGATCAAGATAGCTAAAGTAGTCATTAACAAATTACAAATTGATATACAGAACATGAAACAAAATATTGATATGATGAGAAGCTAAAGCTGTAACAAAACACCAAATTCTGCCTCAGTCTGTATTAAAATTCCATATCCTTGTTCTCCCACCAATGAGGATGATCATTATTACAAAAATGATAGGTATTTATATGTCTCTCCACAGGGTAAAACTTCCCTGTGGATAATATCAAACTGTTTTACATAATCTGGGAGATATACCAAAATCAACTAAACTAGGAACTAAAATGCAAGTGAAATATTTCAAATATCTCCTAATTGCTCATCAAATCCACTGCAATTTCGAATTCATCTGCAATAGACCAAAAATATCAAGTTACAAAGATATTTTATTAACAAAACAATAAAAATCTAATCTTACAGACTTAGCTACAGAATCATCTGATTTTGTAGCTAGTCTAAAATAGCATACAAGATCAAAAATAAAAATCAAATCAAATCTCTTTAAAATAATCCAAACCAATTTTCTTTCAATAAACATTAAAACGAATCGCTAATGATTCAAATGATCTTAACATTCAAATTAAACAAAGTCAAAAGTGATTCAATCGAAAACAGAGGTAAGAATACTCTGTTTTTCTTTTACCATAAAATCCGGTCAAATAGTAACAAGACTGTTTCATATCCAATTAAATCAATAATGAGTGATATCGTATGTGATATGATCTAATCCAACACATCCATCATTGACTCGTTATAGCCATAAAAACAGATTCATATCATTCAATCAAATGTAAAGATAGATAAACTGTTTCGATTATGTTCAAATGGAATCATACTCAACAACATCGACCCAACGAATTTTGTGATTGATCCTTGCACAGTCAACAGACATGAGTGTGATAGAATCAACAGAATTCATAATATAAACTGGGCAAATAATCAAAACAAATCACGACTGAGTCTAATATAGAAACAAATCGTGAAACTAGATACAGTTAATTTCGTTCCTCGAATCGAATTCAAACAGCATATTCATTGCAATCGAACTGATAACATGGTGGAATAAACCAATGTGAATTAACCGACTGGGTATTACTGTTATGAATCGTATATATTCATGAAACAGAATCATATCAAACATAACCCAAATTGTATCCCTGTTGATCGAAAATCATATGGATATAAAATCGTAACAGTTTACCATTGTTGCCAATCATATCGTATACATTGTAACCAATTCAAATCGAAACTTGATTGTGTTCAAAATCGAAATATGAGAAACAACTTGTGTCTAGAATAGATACAAATGACTTCAATTGACAACGAAGTATCCAATTTAAGCTAAATCAAACCAATCAAATCCATACCACGATCAATTGAATCGAAGAAAATGCAATTGAAGCTAAACTGGGAAAACAAAATTCGATTATTCAAAACAAAACTATGTACATAGTGCATATAATGTGACAGAGTAAATCCATGTTGTAAACGGAACTATTCAAAGAATTTGAATTCATTATATAAACAAGTATTATTTACAAAAAATGATTGATATCGAACATACCTGTGTGACGACGAGGCTACTTGATGGGTGAGAGGGAGTTGAAGAACAGATCTGAAGGAATGCATACAGACTCAAAACACATGTTCCAGCCACTGATAAATTGACCTAGAAAATGAGAGCTATATCTCTACAGTAGCTCACTTTCTGAAGAAACTGCCTAGAAATAATGTAAAGGGGCTAAAAACGGTTCTGGGTTTTCAACGGTTTGAGCTAATTCAAATTCGTTTGCCCAGAATCGCTCACGCAAAAACATGACTCTGGGAGCAATTACAGGGCAGTCTTCTCTGGCAAAATGAAACCAACACAAGCTCTGAACACCATGGGGGTTTAATTCGCCCTTCGGGAGTAATGAGATAACACACAGTGAACTGGGCTAAGGGACAAGGGTTTGAACAGAGTGGGCTCAAAGATTTTCCCAAAAATCAACAAAGGTAACCCTATAAGAAGGTAGGCATTAATGCAAAGTGTGTGAGGGTGGTGGAGCTTACTTCTGCCATGCATAAGAGTTATTATGAAGGTACAACCGCCAGTTTCATAGCTGTTCACTCCATTATAATAATCCAACCATTAAGCCATGTGTACAACCAATAAATGCAATGTGCATACCAATACGCGCCAGCACTATGCCATAATGTTCAGAACATTCGACGTATAGATCAAAACATGCGCCAATGTATTAATTCAAAAGTTTTAATCAAAGTGCCAACCAAATTCATAATAGTTGACAAGCCAAAAGTTATAAAAAGATTAACATAAGTATTATATCATATATATATAAACTAAATAAATCATAACCCCCATGTAGAATAAAAGATGAGGCAAGTCATAAAAAGTATAAACCCAAATGATCAATGCCTTATAAACTCAACAAAATCAAGTTTTGCAATCAATACAAGAATGCCCAATGAGCATAGTTCAAAACTCCTTTCAGCCACATAACGATAGATAAAGGATAAGCGCAGTAGGCATATCAATAAAAAGCTTATGTCAGTTCAGAAAGTGATCAAAATGTGACCTCGAAAGGAGAAATTTTCATGCTTACAATCGTGAAAACTTAACGAAGACAAATGTGCAAATGTCGCAAGAATGAAAATATCGTTTATTGAAAATTGCGACGAGAATTTGAAGTTCGGAAGACATAGGTGTAGGCAGCTTATAGGACAATAGAAAAAATTGAATTGGCTGCCAACAGGACGTCACCTTTCTAGCATGTCCACTACATAGAAAATAGTTTTCGTTGGGTACTTTTGGCCCACCCTATTCCATGATTGCATCCATGTAGTCAATCACTGCGAGAAGTGTCAGTTATATGCCCACAAATCCCAAGCACCACCTTCCCTTCTCCATCCAATCATCATTGTTGCCCCCTTATGTAAGTGAGGAATTGATTTTATGACTTGCAACCCCCCCTACAACAATGGGCACAAATATATTGTAGTTGTTTCCAACTACATTACCAAATGGGAAGAAACGATGTCCACCTTCAAAATTAGAGTAGACTTGACTACTTGTATTTTCTTCAATCATGTCATTTCCCGCTTTGGATTTCCCCTCCAACTAATGTTTGACCACAATTTTTTTTTGAGAATGATGTTTTTGCTGAAGTCTCCAACCAACTAGGCTTTACTCACGAGTTTGCATCCCCCTACTATCCACATCCCAATGGGAAATTCGAATTAGTTAATAAAGTACACAAAATAATGTTGCAGTGAATGATAGATAAACAAAAGACAAATTGGAATCACATGTTGTTCTAGTCCTTATGGGGATATCATATAGTTGTCCAAACTGCCACCGGTTTCATGCCTTTCCATGTCATTGATGGGGTGGAATTCGTCCTCCCCATAGAATGAGAAATACCTTCTTTATGCACCACAATCGAGCTCCTCCTAGATACAACTCCCATGGAGAAATGGTTGTTCATGCTCGAATCTATCAATGAGGATCGTCGATCATCTCTACAAAACAACAAAGTTACTAAGAAATGGTCCAAGTCCTTTGATCTTCAAGTATCCCTTCAATCCTTTACCAAATGAAACCTAGTACTCACCTACGATATCACTCATGATACCCTAGGCCATGGAAAATTTGAATCTCTTTGGTGAGGTCCCTATATCATTCATCATTTCCTCACCAAAGGAACCTACATTCTAGCTTATCCTGAAGGAGCCACACTTAAGGACCCTATCAAATGTTTATACCTAAATAAATTATACCCTTAAGTGTAGCTACTCTACCTTGGGTTCTTATTGTTTTTTCCTTTTTTTTTTAGTCTTTTTTAACCACCTCGCCCTACCACACCATGGGCCTAATCCTTTTCTCTTGTTTTGATAGATGAATCCTCCATTTGCTTACCACATTGGGTATGTTGATGGTTCTAGCTGTTGTAATCAAAATCTCTCTTCGACATCTTGGGTCATTTACACCCTGGATCATGTACTACTGCACTCCAGTGGTATATGCCTCGGGCCTGCCACCAACAACCAATCCAAATGCGTTGTTTTCATTCAACTCCTCTTAGAGGAATGTCACCTCCCTATCTGTCACTTAAGCATGCTATTATATTCCCATATCCTCATCCTGTAGTTGAACAAAGTGTATCGTGTCTATGATCCATGATTCTACCACAAATACATGCAATTCAAACTTCCATCACAAAATTTTGAGTCAATCACATTTACTCATATCCCTGGAAGACTAAACCAATTTTTATATCATATGGCTAATCAAGTACTAGATTGGTATTTATCACATTAACATACATTTCAACATCATTCACCATTCATAAATCAGGGAAACAAGAATAAAGATTACACATATTTACCAAAACATTATTAGCATCATCAAACGATATACTCATATATAAATCAAAATTTGTCATACATGTTTCTGATACAAAAAATATACAGCCTATCTTATCCCCATGACTAGGTGCCATGCCTAAAATATACCTTAGTATATACAAAAAAAGAGTTTAGAGACTCCTACACATCATACAAAAAGGCCCATGCCCATACATTCTCCAACCTCTATGGAGACCCTATCCCTAAAAAATCACCAACATGCCAGTCCACTGGTGGATATTCTCCACCAAGACGATCCCTTGGTCCCCCACTAGGGGGCACCTCCCTCACTAGTATATGATTGGCCAATATTTCTCCCACCACCTCCGCCTGTTAAACAATCGACCTCCATTTGGGGTCCCTGCCTATGCACTTATCTAATATCTTCTCATCACAAATATGTAGCCACCTGTCCTCTGGAACTCCATCCAAAACCGCCTCCCGATGATTCTGTAAGTCCTCTACCTCCCAGACCGTTGATGCTATATCATTTTCCGCCTCAAAATATGTCGGACCCACCTGAGGAGCCTATGATTGCCCTGCATCTAGATTGTCATATTGTCGGCTTCTCTGCTCCCGACCTTCACCCTCCCACTCCTCCTCTATAGCCCTCTAGCACGATCGACCCAACATCTCCATAAACACACAAAACGATTGTATGAGTATTTCTGGCATCAAATTATTTAAAATAAAAGAACATATACATACATAAAGTACAACAAAATCACCTTGGTGATCCCACAGCTCACCATCTGGAAGACACATATCTTCGTGATGATGGAACTCCATCCCATGATATGGGAAATCCAGTATAATATGAGGGGTCTTCCTCCAAACCCCCTCAAAAGTAGGGCTGAAATAATATCCCACCTCACCATTACCCTGGTGACGTAGAAGTTGTGCCCACCTCATCAGTCGAGGATCACGTAATGACAACAGATCCAGAATTACTCTTGGGCGTAGAAGTATCACCCTCTCCAAGGTAAATGAGATCAACACTGACCCAAATGCAAAATATCTACTCCCATTAGAGACACACCTGTAAATTTTCACTATCATTTAAGTGCACATCACATGAGCCTAAGCATAAAACCACCCCTCCATCACTCACTCTATGATCACTATATGAGCCCCAAAGATGCATTGGGTCCCTAATGACCTGAAAATACATACGATCAACAAACAGAAAACCTGTCCCTCCAACGATTCTATAGAAAGTATGTTGATATACCCCTCACTCATCACCGTCATCCCCAAACAAGTCTGGTCTAGCATTGTTGCTACTATCACCCCTAGAGGAGTCCTCAGTTGCATAGGAAACTTCATGCCCCAAAAAGGGATCCCTGTGATGAGTTAAATGTCAATTTCCATTGTAATATGAACATCATGCCCTCACACCTCAAATAAATTTCTCTCTAGCCACCACATCTTGATGATATAGTAGGGTGTCCTATGAGAAAATTAGTGCATAATCGAAAAACCAGAGAAATACAGCTCTGGCCAAATTTTGTTGAATATGAGGATCATCCCCCATATCCCTTCGTAAATCCTCCTAGTCTGACTCATGCCACTGAATCGACATAGTGGTTGTCCACTCAGTCACCTACACCAAAACCAACAAAATTGAGTTAGTTTTTCTCATCGCAAAAAACCCAATCACTTAGCAAAAAGCAGAATTTGCTTCCCACGCGGCTATACCCCCTACAACCACACACATTTGCGTGACTATATTTGTTACAATCATTCTTATCAACATGACTCTTGATTCCACAATCATGTATAACCAAGTTTTAAATGCAACAAAAGGCACGCAAGACATGCACATATATCCTCCAGACAGTTGCACAAATGCACATGACTATTACTATAATAGTCGTGCACATGTGCATGACTCCAACCCCCCCTCTGTGTGGAAATAAACATGATACCTGTGCACATATGCATGGGGAATATTCATACAACCGATAATTCTATGTGTGATTGCATCAATATTACCCATGCACATGTGCGCAGGAACCACAGTTTATCCTATGCGGTCCCTCCTATACAATCAAAAAATATACCGTATGGCCCTCTGGATGACCCCCAACCCTATCAACACCATACCTAAACTATGCAGGAGGTTATGGAAGCTTATTTGGATCTCTCACAAGATGAATCCAGATCCATAGGCTCTCGTACCACTAAAAAACACCCAAATGTGCCACTCTTAGACCTCCACGGGTACAAATACAAATGAGGTGGCACTGTGTGACCAACAACCATATATACGCCCCTTTCTCCCACTTCATCATCTTCATTTAGGAGCTCATGAACTCTGTTTTCTACATCATTTAGACCATCAAGATCCAGAGTTTTCCACCTTCACCATTGTACCCTTGGTTCCTCATTTCATCATCAAGCATCGGGGCCCCCTTTTTTCACCCTGGGCCTAGGGACACATACTTATCGCACATTTAATTATTCAATAACTGTCATATGTACTTCATATCCATATATTTTTCACTTCAGGTATTTGGTTTTTCACAAGAAGGTACGGGTCATCAGCCTCGTTAACACATTCCCTCTGGACTGCCCCATGACCCCTTTAGGTATCTGATCACAACTAGCATATAATCACGCCCTTTGCAAATAGACTCATATCCCAATAATACCCCTTGAAATTTATTCTTAGGATCCCCATACATGCCTCTGTGGGACCATCATCGTCATTGCATTCATGTACCTTCATCCGATAGCCTTCTCACCTCCATGAGTTGTCACGCATGTCTTTATCCCTTGGCATATTGACACTCATGTTGTTCTATCCATTAGAATTAAGATTCCTAGTAGTGTTACACCCCAATGTAATAACCTCATAATTTTTCCTCATCATCATGATAACCATCCCATTATGGACTACCACATCTTTTTTTGGTTACATTAAATGCACCTCTTCATTATCATTAACCCTCCATATCATCCAACATCAATTTCCCATCTTCAATTTCATCCTCCATCAATCTACTCGGTACTAAAACCCACCCATGGGGCCCTCACACTTCATTAGTTACATTCACTACTTATTCCCCACGTGACCAATACATACTTCACTACGTCGCCCATTTTTGTATGTGTAATTTCAACCCAATTATTCATTATTTATTTGCATAAAGCACATTCCAACTTTCGACATGTAGCATAGATTTTTGTCATCGCAACAGGTGGTGTATTTTTCCTTGGCACAAAACAACCCATGTCAGCCTTGTTTATCGCATGTCATTTTCATCACCATATCTACAAAGCTATCCCTACCATAGATGAATATCAACTATCACCAATACCGTTGTCCTCAATATTTGTATTATTCACCTATCATCCACTCTTTTGCAGTTGTACACATTCAACACAGTTTACCTAATATCTAGTCATCCCCCTAACACCATATTGTGTTTTACGATTGCTTCCATTATCTCATTTTACCCAACCAATGTAATTTATTACATCCCATTCAGTTTGACATTTTTTCATGTTACCAGTTCATCCATCTTTCACCCATCCAATCATTGATACCTGTGTGATCAAATCAAGGTCAAGAAGCCCTTTGCTTCTTGTAGTCATTCCCCCTTCACTATCGATGTCATAAAAGTTTCCAGGAAGGTGGAAATATCTTGTCTCTCATTCCCCTATCAATGAGCAGTATCAAACATCACAAAAAGAGTCATTATTTCTTTTTGATGTCATTTATTCCCATAACATTTGACTCCGACAAAGTTTCATGTTACGGTGGGTATTACTATGCGACCATTGCAATTTTTCAGTCATCTTCGAAGACCTATGAATTTTTTATGCCATAAATGCGTATGATTTATCGAATTCTTACAAAAGTGTCCATTTCTCTATTTTGAGACCATTTAGTATAGAAAACCATCATCAACCATTATTGATGCCCACGAGGGCAATGCAAACATCCACTTCATCAACACTTTTTAGTTATCATCATATTATTTTGGTTTCATGATGCAAGCATGGGCATGCCTACCTTTTTTGTACACATATTTCCATTTAAGTTTTGATAGAATGTTGGAATTAGTTTGAATCCCCTTCCCCTCCAATGGGGTTCTCTCACTGTCCCTCTTATCAACAGCTACAACTCTCCTATTCTTATAGAAATTTCAACAGAAAGAAACATTTATGTATTTCAGCAATACGCATGCTCCTAACCTAACACATCAAGAGGCATATATTATCACCAAAATATTTCTCATACAAACACAGAAAATCGATGAAGAAACAGTCAACACAAATACAACATACAACCAATAAGTATAGGAGGATCACATTTAAAATTGGTGAGATAGTCACAAAACTATAAAAAACGTATCCTAAATTTCCTCCCATATTTAGCAAATACAATGTGTGTACATCCATTCAAGATAGCATAGTGTACAACATGCATAGTGTGTGGTTCGTACGACTGACAATCAAGAAACCCACGCAGATACTGAAACGACACATTGATGATTTTGGTCGGGCCTTAACCACTTTTGGGATGAATTAGATCTCGATCATCCCCCAACATTTCCCTAAAATTCCTCCTTGGGATCACTAAAAGTATGGGAGGTACCTTCAAAGGAATCCACATTCACATTTGAAACTAGTTGTGAAATATTTAGCAATCCTCCTATAAATAGAGGATCATTGTATGAAAAAGAGGAAGACTTTTATTATAGGGTTATGTTGTTCAAAGATTCTTGGAGAAACCATTTCCTCTCTCAAGAACAATTTGAGAAAGAATAATGAAGGAAAGACTGTCCACCTCTTGGGGAGCCTTTCCATTCATTTATTCACCATTATCAAGTTAGAATAGGAGAGTAGAATATCTATATTGAGGGAGTCAAGAGCCCTCCCTTAGGAAGAATAAGGGATTCAAAAATATTACATTTCTCCTCTTGGTTTTCTCAAATTAATAAGACTAGTGTCTATTGGATACCAACTATTTGTGTTCAATATTTTGTATCTCTTGTTGATAGTTGTTAAACTTGTGTTTATTTGTTTGTTTTATTTTTCTTTGATATATTTTTCATTGTTTGCAGGTTTACTAATTTGGTAACCATTGTTTTGTGTTATTTATCTAGTCCAACTAAGAAATAAAGGGTTCTTTTTTCTCTCACCCAAGTGACAAAGGAAATCCAACAATAATGATGGGGGAATATGATTCCACAAGAGAGGGGGATAAAGGGTGTCAAGGGGGTTACTTATTTCTATTAATCCAAACCATTTCATATTAATTTTTATATCCTTAGAATTATCAAAGGAAGCATTGAATACATGTAAGAGTGGTTGGCGGAAAAATTCATATCATTAGTTTATGACTTCATGATATAAGTACAACCACTTTTTGGGAAACGTGAGAGTCCAATTTGGATTAGAAGAAAATGAATTTTGAGTGGGTTTTTGGGACAAATTTTACATGTTGATTTTGGGTAGCAAGAGAGGAGTTGGGTTGTTGGAAAGAGCACCAACCATGCTATCCATGGAAAGACAATTTGTTGGGTTGAGTTTGATGTTGGAAATTTAGGTTGGGTTCCTCTAACAACATGGTGGAGATGTGAGAAAATGTTGAGGATGAGGCAATGCAGTTATAATTACATTTCCTATTAAGGAAATTACTTTGGAGCCTTGATAAGGTTGTTGTGAGCACTTCAAAGTGATAAGTAATGTATTTCTTGATAAATCATGTACACTAGATACCTAGAGGGATGTGGGAAGGTCTGAGGGACCGCATGATAGAGAATATATATCACATTCCTTGGATTTTGTAGGTTGAGCGGAAAAATGGATTTTGAGCTATTAGGATTGGAGAGTGGAAATCCAAGAGATTCAAATCCCCTTGTGGACTCATAACCTTATATTCAGGTTTTCTTGTTGTTGAGATGAAATGAATAACATTCCCATGGATGGTAGTAATTTCCTTCATACTATAACATCCCACTCTGGCGCACTGAGAGAACTTATTCTTAGAGGACACTTGCTCGCAAGTGATCTGGATTATTATGCTATTAAAACATTTGATTTTGATTATGAGGCGTCATGGGTTGATGACATGGTTTAACTGCATTGACATAGACAGGTGCTATTGACTTGGTTTTACTAAGTGTGTATGATTTTGGACCTTGAGGATGCAGAGGCATCGACTGAACCCGTTGGACTCTGGATCGAGTCAGGGAGTGTACCATTCAGGTTTAATTGTTTTACTGTGTTATTAGTGCATATGATTAGATGATATGATATAGATATGTTCTGACATGATTTGTGATGATGTAGGTTGACGATAGCTTTCCGACCAGACTCACGTGTGGAGTAAAGGGGTCACGCACGACTACTAGAGATGTTGAGGGAGAGGTGTGGACAAAAGTCGTGCCACAACCTACTAGCACTCCCACCGTGGCTCGAACTGTAGGTTAAAGATTACCTAGTTCGAGAGGACCCAAGATGTCATGAGGGCAGACTGCGATAGTCGCTCACGATGATTCTAGGGGGCACACAATAAGGCGGGGGCCTTATTCCGTAGAGGTCCTTAGTCTCCCACAAGTTCACCTGGCAGAGTATTGAATCTAGGGGTTTTTTATGTCTACCAAGTCATTCAAGAGGCGAGTGGCACACTTGGAGCACGTGGTGCATCCTAAAGGGAACATCACGCAATAAAAATGGAAAGAGGGGAGTGGCACCCTTGGAGCACGTTGTGCATTCTGAAGGGCACGTTGCGCAAGGGAACAGATGAGGTGAGTGGCACCCTTAGAGCACCTAGTGCGTCCTGAAGGGAACGTCTCGTTGTTTTGATAAATGAATGAACCTAGATGGCCTTAGGATGAACAATGTGATAAGAATTTTTAAAAACATTTTCCCTAATAAAATGTCACCCATCACGAAAATTAAGGTCTAGGTCTAAATCATGCTAGTGGTAAAAATTTATCCTTTTTACTAAAAAAAAATGATATGTAAACATATCTATATAAAATTAAATTAAAAACAAAATAAATAAAGAGTACAATCTTCGTTAAATCTTGTAACACGGAGGGAGTAAGAAATTTAATTTATTCAAAAATCTGTTGGAATAAAATAAAAATAAAAGGGAATTAATTGTTTTATTATTTTTTATATATTAATTAAATGAGAAAAGGGAAAAAGGGTTAATTTCCACACCTGCCTTTTTGAGTTCTAATTAAAAAGGGGAAAGAGGGAAAATCTAAAATATTAGGAAACTAGGAATAGAGTTAAACATAAAAAGGTGAAAGGGGGGAACATAAGGGAAAAAGTAGAAAGTCAAACTTAGTAAAATATCTACCATTTAAGAGCTTTCTAATTTAAACCGAACTACCAATTTCATAATAGGGAAATCCATTAAAACCTGTAAGAGAATTTGGGGACACCTAGGAGTGATTCTAGGAGTAACTCTACGTGGGTGAGGGAAATAAAGATAATTAATTAATTAAAGAAATTAATTTATGGAGGAATGAAGGGGATGGGTGACACTTGTACGAGGAGGAATTTTTAGGAATTAAATTTTAAAAACTTAATTAAATGAGATTTTAGGAAAGTAAGTAACCACACAACTCTATATAATAAAGGGAGGAGATGAAGGTTGGATCCTCTTCTGTTTGCGTAATGTTACACTGCAAAAATATCTACTTGACTGACTTAGCTTGTGGGAGTTGGGATACCCAGCTCGGTGAGGAGTGGTAGCTCGGCCTTGTGAGGTGAGTTGGGAGCTAGTTGAAATCTCTAGATAGTGAGTGTGTGGCCCCTTTGCGGCTCAGGGGGCTAAGGGGGAAGAAGAGTACCCCTAGCATTGGCTGGGAGGTACCGGTGAAGTCTCGGTGGTCGGTGAGAGGGAGTTGCATGGAGCGCGTAGGACATCATTCAGAGCAGGCGATCATGAAACAATATGCTTTCTTCGTTTGTATGGTCAATTGTTCTAGAACTTATGCTTGAATCTGCATTTTTACTTGTGTAAGTGAACCGATTGTCTAGATGGTTTTCTGAAATTTTGTTAGCCTAGCTCAATGATAGATTGACTCCCATGGCTTCATTTCCTTGCACGTCTGGACCACCTTGTTGTGTTGATTGTGACCTTCGTGGTTGTTTATCCTTCATCCCTAGCTCACCAGTCCTTGCTTGAGCAGTCAGCCATGAGCCTGATCTACGGTCGTCGCCTTAGCATTAAAAGACCTATGGATCTCAATGCCTTGCTTTCCTGTGCGAGGATGATGAGTGGAGGAAAAACCTGTTAGCCGGCTACCTTTGATGATTGTCCCTAGATGATTGTTGATTCCGCCATTTGGCAACGACCTCTGCGTGCAAATTATCTTGTGTCCTGGTTGGTTTTCTCTAAGCCTTGACTGATAGAACCCCTGCAATCATTCCATTGACTTTCTCATTAGATCCTTGCGTTCTCTTACTATTGTCTGTGTTGTATTGGAGTTATAGCATTGGATGCACAAATTGATTCCCTGCCTGCAAATTTTTGGGTATTCTGGCAATGAAAAAAAAATGAATTTATTTCATGTCTTCATTTCTGTATTGGTCTCCTAGAAGGGAAAAACGTTTTTATTGCTTATTCTTGTTTGCATTATATTCGTATTCTGGCAATGAAAAAAAAATGAATTTATTTCATGTCTGGACTTCTGTATTGGTCTCCTAGAATGGAAAAACGTTTTTATTGCTTATTCATGTCTGTGTTATATTGGTATTCTGGCAACGGAAAAATGATTTGATTCCTCTATCCACATTTATTCTTACTTAAGATGATTTTACCCATATTGAAGACTGAGATATCCTTAACAACATCCTGCTACCAAAGTGTTGTTTAAATGCCCACGTTTTTTCTCTTAAACGTTGACATAGATTGTTGTTTAAAAGCCCACAATTTTTTCCTTTAAAATGGGAAGAGATTGATGTTAAATTACCCATGTTTTTGCTTTTAAAGGTTGACATAGGTTGTTGTTTAAATGCCCATGAAGTCACCTTCAAACTAATGATTGTTTTTCTGTGAATGACCACGGTTTTGAAATTTAAACCGGACTGTGTGATGTCGAAATTCGCCCACGTTTTTATCTTTTCAATTCATCCAAGTTTTTGCTGTGAATCGACCACTTTTTCCTTTAAAAACTTGTTTGTGTTTTACTATTGAAGGCCCACGATATTTCCATTCAAATGCGTGGTTGAGGTTGTCGTAAATGCCACGATTTTTTCTTTAAAACGTTGCCTGAGATGGTCGCATTTACCCACGATTTTTGTCTTTAAAACGTTTGCCTGAGCTTGTTGTTTTCGCTCATGAAATTGCTCTGATAGACTGACTGAGTTGTTGTTTTAATATGCCCATGAAATTTCTTAAAAATGTTGACTGTGTTGCTGTAGAATTCACCCATGATTTTAGTCATTTAATCCTTAGTTCACTTGCTGGAATGACCATGATTCACCTTCAAGTTGTGGTTGTGTTTCCCCTTGAGTGTAGCACTGCATTTTGCTAAATTGGTTAAACCCATTCTACTGTAGATGATTATCAATGATATTGGTTGATTCCTTTCTGTCGACAATAATGATTTACTAGTTCATTTCCTTCTGATGATAATGTTGATAATATTGGTTAATCCCTTTCGGTAGTAGATTAAAATTTGTTTTTGGCCGAACTAAGTGAATTGGATAAATCCCTTTTTGTTTAATCCAAATCGACAGAAACGTTAAGAAAAGGAGTTAAATCTTACCACCGAGTAAACATTTATTTATGTTATCTCCTTGCTAAATTGTAACTCCACTTAACTTTAACTTGCTTCTTCAATTAGGAAAAAAAATATACTAGTTAAGAGTGATACGGTGGCCATGAGAAACCCTAAGCCCTTCGTGGTGTACATTGCCACCGACCAGACAAAGAACCCCTGCGTGGAGATTCACTAGCACTGATCATGACCATTCAGACCCCACTGATACACTGGTATGGGCGAAGAAGAGGGGGGGAAACCCCCCTCATACCGCAATGTTGTGGCCAATGATAGATCAGGTACCAGAGAAAAGAGACCCACTTTCGAGCCACCACCGCAGGTACGAGAGAAACTCCTAGCCAGGGAACAAGGCCTCGGAGCGGAAATGGAGATAGAAGATGGAACCTCTCAACCAAATCCAACACGGGGTTGGGAGCCAGGCAAATGCATTCCACAAATGGAGAAACCGCCGAGATACCTCATCAGCTCAACTAGGGTTGGAGAGCACACACAATTTATGAGAGAGCATGTCCTCATTGGCAAATTTCTGGGACTTTGGCCAGCAGAGAGGGACCTCAACAAATGGATCAAGCACTAGTGTAATCCCAAAGGGGATTATGAGGTCCAACTCAGCTCCAAAGGTTTCTTTACAATCATTCTATACAATCTAGAGGACAAGGACGGGATCTTTGAAAATAGGTTGTACTTCTACAACTCAACAGGGCTGTTCCTATGCTTCTGGACTGAAAGATTTAGCCCGGACAAAGAAGATTTCACCATGGCCCCTGTATGGATCCGCCTATACTCCTTGCCGCAAGAGTTCTGGTTGGAAGAGATTCTAATGGGCATAGGAAATACCCTCGGGCAGTATGTCAAAGCTTCAGAAGCCACAAGACAGCGAAAATATACCTCATATGTCAGGATCTGTGTTTACATGAATATCTCCAAAGAACTCCCTAGAGTGGTGACCCTTGAATACCAGGATGAGGACTGACAACAAACTCTGGACTACGAGCACATTCCCTTTAGATGTAGGAGATTCCATGAGCACGACCACTTATATCGTGATTTCCCTCTTATCAAACAAGATACCATAGAAAACGACACCACACAGAAGGATGGCTTCACCACGGTAGAATCAAAAAGGAGAAACCCACCAAGGAAGAAAATCTCGGACTCCAGATAAAAATTCACAACCAAAAACTCTTATGAGATTTTGGATCAGCTACCCGAAGATGAGGAAATTCAGGACCCACACAAGGACTCTCAACAATCGCAAAAAAATTACCCAAATCCTAACCCTTCTCCCCAAACTTGTGAAACCCACACAGAAGAGAGAGGAGAAGGGGATGGTGATACCCCAATGCTACTGGATGACCGAGATCTAGCAGGGATAGATCTGGAAAAGCTGGAGGAAGCCCTAAATCAAAAGGACCTACAAACCCTCCCTGAAGAACAATTGTGCAAAGTACATAAGGTATTTCTCAATTCCTTAGCAGGATCCACAGCATGCCTGGGCATAGCAACGGGCTCAAGCTCTAGCTCGAAGAGAGTCCTTCGAGAAAACAAAAGAAGAGGATGAAAAATCATGCACCAACTGATCAAGGAAGCAGGAAACCTTATGATAAATTCAAGTCAGATCCACAAGCTCTCGGAGGGATACCTACACACAACACCTCCCTCTTAATGATGAAGATAATCACCTGGAACATTAGAGGAATTAATGGTAGATCCAAGCAAAGGATCCTCTGAGACAACATCATAGCAGAAAAACCAGATATTTTGCTGCTACAGGAAACTAAATGACGAGGAGCAGAGATTGAAACAATCTTTCAGCGCATATGGTGAGAATGCAACTCCATAACAACATATTCCACAGGTGCCTCAGGTGGCCTTGCTATCTTATGGAACCCATCCAACATGACTATCAACAAACCCTTTACAACGATAGGCACAATAACGACTCACTTCGAGGTCATCGGCTCGAATCAGGAAGGATCCATCACTAATGTCTATAGGCCTCACAACAACCAGGACAAAGACAAATTCATGGAGCGGCTTGAACTGATCAAGACCCTGGAAACAACTCAAAACTGGATCTTAGGAGGTGACTTCAACATGATCTTGACGTTGGAGGAGAAAACTGGAGGTACCAAAAAACTAGAGCAAGACAGTGGTAAGTTTAAAGCTCTCATTGATCATCTAAAATTAGTAGATATAGAAAATAACAATGGTACTTTCACCTGGTCCAATCGTAGATCAGGAAATCAACACATTGCATGCCGACTGGATCGCTTCTTAGTCACCGAAGAAATAATGGAATTAGGCTCCTATCTGGAAAGCCTCATTCTACCAAAAGCAGGCTCAGATCCCTAGCCCCTGGCTCTTCAGCTAGACATGGGAGAGCTTCCCAAGTATAAGCCTTTTCGCTTCGAGAAATTATGGCTATCACATCCATATTTTTAGAGGCTAGCCAAATCCTGGTGGGAGAAGGTGGAAATAAACCATGGCTCCAGCATGTACAAATTCCAGCAGCACCTTAAAAACTTCAAGCAGATGCTGAAACAATGGAACAAAAATTGCTTTGGCAATATACTTCAAAGTATAAGGACCATAGAAAGCAGGCTAGGGGAGATTCAAAAAATATTCATTTTTGGATCCAGAACCACAGAATTAATGAAGGAGGCTGAGCAGCTACAGGAACAACTAGAAGAAAGAAGGAAACAAGAGGAAATCTTATGGAAGCAAAAATCCAGAGTGCAATGGCTCAAGGAAGGGGAGAAGAACACAAAATTTTTTCATAGAGCTATGATTCATAGACGACACGTCAATAGGATCACTCACCTAGAGGACAGTCAGGGAAACATAATCAGGGAACACTCCAAAATTGAGGAGGAGTTGCTCAAGTACTACCAAGACCTTCTAACGGAACCGAAGAAGGACAGAACGGAAGCCATACGAAGAGTCACCAGACATATACCATCACTGGTAACCCCAGAGAAGAATGAAGCTTTAACTCGGCCCATCACCCAAGAAGAAGTAGATCAAGCAGTAAAAACCATGCCTCTAGGAAAGGCCCCTGGCCCGGACGGATTTACCACGGATTTTTTCCACCACTGTTGGGACCTGGTCAGAGAAGAAGTGTGGGAAGTGGTAGAAGAATCAAGAGCTTCAGGCCTGGTCCTACCAGCTCTCAATGCCACCTTTCTCACCCTTATTCCGAAAGAATAAAGAGTCACAAACCCCAAACAATTCAGACCCATAGCCCTGTGTAATGTTATCTACGAAATTATAACGAAGGTAATAGCCAATCGACTCAAACCCATTCTGCCATTTTTTATTTCCA
This sequence comes from Picea sitchensis, assembly GCA_010110895.2. Lineage (NCBI taxonomy): Eukaryota > Viridiplantae > Streptophyta > Pinopsida > Pinales > Pinaceae > Picea > Picea sitchensis. Next base: position 78,833 of record SNQJ01S0040832.1, read on the forward strand.
AGGAGAAGGCAGGGTACATAGAAGGGAGACAAATCATGGATAGCGTCATTTTAGCCCACGAGATCATCCACTCCCTCAAGACTTCAAGAACTCTAGGTATGCTAATCAAACTCGATCTTTCAAAAGCTTTCGATCGAGCCAACTAGCAATATCTCAGAGCTGTCTTAGACTCTTTTGGTTTCGATCAAGGTTGGATTGGGTCTCGAATCTCACCTCCTCCGCCTTCTTCTCCATTCTGGTAAATGGTGTACCATCCCAACCTTTCTCACCATCCAGAGGAATCTGATAGGGGGACCCCCTCTCCCCCTTCCTGTTTGTACTTTTGGCGGAAGGCTTGGGACGTTACATCAAGGCAACAGTAACTGAAGGCTCCCTTAAAGGCTTGCCTCTGCACAATATTCAACCAGCAACCTCTCATAGCCAATTTGTTGATGACACCCTCCTCCTAAACTCCCCCATGGTCAAGGAATCTAACAAGCTCAATTCCATCCTTTCCGACTTCACCGAAGCCTTAGGCATGTCACTCAACTTGGAAAAGTCCAAGATCTACTTTTTTAATACCCTGCCTTCTATCCAACTTCATGTTTCTAGACTTCTAGGGATACCCAGGAGCTCCCTTCCATCCAACTATCTCGGGGTTCCCCTCACAGGAGCGACAGCCAGATCCATCTCCTAGGACAACCTTCTCCTTTCCATTTCCAACAAGCTAAGAAATTGGACCTTTAGACCCCTCAATATTGCCTCTCGACTGGTACTCCTCAAGCTTGTTTTGCAAGCTCTACCCACTTATCTCTTCACCACTCTGGCTGCTCCCAAAAAAGTCATCAGAGCCATCAGAAACCTTCAGTGAAACTTTCTTTGGCACGGTCATCAACCCAATAAGAAATGGGCTCTAGTCAACTGGGATAGACTTTGCATGCCAAAAATTCAAGGAGGACTGGGACTCCGGGATCCAGGGAAACTTAATCAAGTAATGGGAGCTAAAATCTGGTGGATATGGCTAAAAACTCCAACAGCCGCCTGTGCACAACTGTGGAAACGAAAGTACGCCCCCTCACACTGAAAGACCAGCTAATCCAACATAACAACCAAATACATGGTTCCAACATCTGGAACACAGCTTGGCAAAATCGCACACTGGTACAGAATCATGCCTTTTGGGAGATAAGAGATGGAGAAAGTGCCCTGTTCTAGCAAGACTCATGGCAGCAACTCAAACCCTTGGATGTAATGGAGGAACTATCCAATCTCAAAAGATCCCTCCACCAGAATACCTCCCTAAGTGTTAAGGACCTTTGGAAACCACAAGCACAGCAACAGCGGTGGCACCAATGGAAGATCTCAAATCAAGAGCTCGAAACCCCGGAAAATCTCAATCTGCAGAGCTGGCAATCTCAAGCCACCCGCAAGAAAATATTCTATCGAGAGGGACCAGACATCCTGAGGTGGGGATACTCCACAGCCGGCATATTCACTATCAAAGAAGCTTATTTACTGCAGGGAAATCACCAATGACAAAAAAAGGAGCACATTTGGAGTAAAGTCTAGAACCCCGCTCTCTAGCCTAAGGTCTCCACCTTCTTGTGGCTAGTGGTGCACAATAGAGCCTTAATGTGGGACAATCTAAGAAAAATAGGCTTCATCGGACCATCCCTCTGCGTTCTTTGCTATCAACAGGAGGAAACTAAAGAACACCTCTTTAACGGGTGTCACTACAACCAACAGATATGGGACCAAGGAGCGCAAATAATGCGCAAATCCAACCAAAATCGGAGCAACATCAATGAAACAATCGAGAATCGAGATCGCAGCACCTATAACAACCCTATACTAAATCTCATCTGGCAACTTTTGCCGAGATTTATTCTCTGGAAAATTTGGAAGGAATGAAATAAGAGAATATTCCACTCCCAACCTTCCCTGCCAGAGGCCACATGGGAGAAAATCAGCTCACTAATCAAAGAAACAATCAAGAGTAAGTCTTGGACAAAGGAATATCTTCAATGCAAACCAGAGGAACAATGCACTCTTCAAAATTGGCAGCCCATACTAAATAATCAACCGGGACCAAGAAGTCATAAGTGTCAACCGACTAGTCCAACTAGCTGGACTCCCCCTCCAGCACATTTCATCAAAGTAAATTTTGATGGAGCCTCCAAAGGCAACCCGGGAACAACAGGATATGGGGCAGTGCTCATAAATTCCAGCAGCGAAATCCTTGGTCTGGATGCGGGATTCCTGGGGGACACAACCAACAATGTAGCTGAGCTAACAGGACTACTGCGGGGTCTCCAAACAACCATAGACAAAGGCTACCAAAGGATAATCTTAGAGGGGGACTCGCAAATCATCATAAGGCTAACCACCAAGATTCTCCATGGATG
>SNQJ01S0040832.1:81226-102144 GCA_010110895.2 Picea sitchensis
TCTCCTTTAACACAACTAATAAAACATTCTTTGAAAAAACAATCTATCATTCTTATCATTCTTGTGGATCTATGCCATGTCTTATCTATAAGTAAGGGAGAATTAATAATTAGTTTAAAAAAAATACAAATAAAATTAAAAATAAAAAATCAAAAGACATCACAAGTTATATAAATCAGAATACAAGAATTTTTAAACAAAAAAGAAAAGAGATTAAATTCACATAACACTTAAAGAAGTTTAAGTAAACAAAATAATGTAATAGAATTATATATATAACAAAATTCTTAAAACCAAAAACACAAACACTCAAAGAAGTGATCAAAATTAAACACATCGTCCTCAACCAAGTGGTTGTGCATTGCATCATTAACTTTTCTCTAGTCTCTCCTTTGAGACAACTAAGGAAACACTAATTGAAAAAATAATCTATCAAGTTTAACAACAAAAAAATACAAATAAAATAAAAAATTAGAAAACCAAAATACATCATAAGTTATATAAATCAAAATATAAGATATAATATAATATAATAATATTATATATAATAATAATAAGGTTAAAAATAAAAAAGTTTCCAAAAGAAAGATAATGGAATAAAAGATACAATATAATATAATATAATAATATAATATTATATATTAATAATAATAAAATAAAAGATATGATATGATATAATATAATAATAATAAAGTTAAAAATAAAAAACAAAGGTTGAAAACCAAAAAAAACAAAAGTGATGAAAATTAAATGGATAAAATATTATGAATAAAGATCTATAAGAATATAGATTTAGGAAACATAAAAGGGAAAAAAATTATAATAATGAAGAAAAAAGATAAATAAATTAAAAATGAAGTTAGGAAATATCGAAAAATGAGAGAATTTTTTTTTTTATAATAATGAAAAAGAAAGATAAATAAATTGAAAACAAGAAAATAAAAAAGATAAATATAAAAAAGATATTAAAGTTAATGGAACACCTATACATACCATAAAGATAGGACATCCATTAAAGAGAGGATATGGAAAAGGAGGTAGGGAAAGGCAGATGAACATAGCAAAACAAAAAGTCCCAAGCCCTCTCCATGATTCTCGACGAAATTAACAAGTAAGTCAATCAACTCTAGTAATCTGCAACATTCTGGCCATTATAAAAAAAATTATTTCTTCTCAAAGCGCATGCATGTATTGCTCAACAAAATTACATACCTTGAATCAAAGCAGCCCATTACTCCTCATCCAGAGGTATTTGCAGGCGTTGTGACATAGTTATTAGTGAGTTAGAGATTTTGAGTTGATCTGCAGGGGCARCCATAACTGCTTGTTGAGCTTTTGAGCTGATCTGCAGGGGTAGGAATTTTAAGAGTTTGTGTCCTTGGTTTGCTAACATTTTTAATATATGCAATGTGTAGTGATAGCCATGGGGAGGCAGTCAGGTAGACATGGGGAAGGCGGTGAGGAGGCCGCGAGGTGAGGTGAGGAGGTGGCTAAGTGGCACTATGGAGTTTGAGGGCGGTGATGGCCGTGAGGAGCAGTGGCACTATGGAGTTTGGGGGTGGAGGACTCGGGAGCATAAGAACATTAATGTGCAGTGTGCCATCCTGACACATTGCAACCATAGTCACAGAGTGCTGTCAGAGCCTACAAATTAACCAAAAGAATTGTTTTTTTTAAATCATTTCTTATTTTTAACAATTGAGAAAAATAAATCCCATACACCAGGGAAATAATGTCAAGTCATATGGTTTTGAACCAATAAAAAATTTGAATTTAGAAATATTTTAATTAACAAAATAAATTTGTTTTGAAAATAAATAGAGAAAAACCATAATTTGATGTCAATTTTGGAAATAGTAATAACTAGTACAGCAGCAAAATAGCTGCTGGTGAACGCAGAAAGGCTGAGAAGATGAAATGAATCTTTAAAAGAATATATTAAATTTTAGTTGGGTAACAAATAAACTGTTGGGTTTCATTTATCTGGTGTTAATATTTTAATTTCTGTTAATCACTTACGTGGCAATCAGTTAGCTATCAAAGTAATTTTTAAATATGATTAGGTAAATGTAAAAAAGTAAATACATAAACTGATGTCTTTAAAATAGCTAGGAAGTTAATGATTGAAATCACAGYCATTTATTTTGTGTGACTACTAAGAATATTCCAGCCATATTTAATCATGTCCATAGAAAACCTATTAAACACTAAACCCCTATTAAATCTGYCCATTGTCAATAGGTGTACGCCTTTCAGCGTAAATATGTTTTGTAAACTCCAAAAAGCACCAACTAATATCACAAATTGCACCCGTTAATACACAAATTGCACCMGTTAATAGACAAATTGCACCCATTAATAGAGAGTCAACGATAGTTGACTACTAGCGAAAGCTAGAGTCCCTCCCCTGAGGTARGGACTAATAAGAAGAAAAGTAACAATTCTTAGTATTATTATTGATATTGTTAATTCTTATCACTTGTTGATTCTTTGAAGTGCTAATGGAATCTRGTTACCACTCACTTCCCACCCACTATTTCTATTTAAATTAAGAACATGCATAATAATTTAAAATGATTGTTTAAGATTAAATTTAGAGTAGTGATCGTGCTCATCAATAACATTTTTCTACACAATTAATGGTTGGTGGTTATTATTACATGGAAGTGGTGAGTGAGAGGAGGAAATGGTCAATCCTTATGTCAACTTCATATTTTGTGATCCTTAATTGGAAAGAATAACTGATTTCCCCATGTATGATTTCCCATCAAAGTAGGGGATCTCATAGACAACATAGTATTAATGAGGATTGACAGGGTTCTTAATTGATCTCATTATACTCACAATGGTGTTAGGAGGTTTGAAATAAGTAATGACATCATTCTTTATAAGGATCCTAGCTATCATATTTGTAACTCCTTATATGAGTAGAAGGACAAATTTTGAGGTTCCTTCTGCATCCCAATTTCTTGTTCTCAAACCAACGTTTTGAGTGATTTTTCTAATATGTTCCTCTTTATATTTATTATTTTTTAAAACTTGAATGGGGTGTTATTTCTTGATCGAGTTTATCATTTGATGCAGGAGCATCGCCAACAAAGCACAAGTGGAATACAGTTGGGCTCACTAGCACATATTTTGAAATATTTTGAATTCCAAAGTTAGCGTATTAATGTAATGTCTGACAAAGATTTTGATTTATGAACATCTTTAATGACTAGATCTTGAGCTATCACATAAGATCGATGAGGGAATCTATTTTTACTTGATGTGAAGGATTGAAGTAAAGATCTGGAGAGTTCGCTCTTATCTGTCTGACTCAAGTATTTATTGTAATAAATGTTAAGTAGTTGAAAGATTATATTTCGATAGGATAGTATAATTTAGTTGGAGGGAAAGGCTCGAAGAGAAGATCTTGTAAAAAGCGTTGTATTGTTGTCAATATAAGGCTATTGAATCTAGTGTGTAGCTCACCATTGTAGCAAAGAGTCAAGAGCTACAGAGAAGTAGTATATGTATGAATTTAATTTTTAGTTCAATGAGTATAGCAGAGGAACATTGTCTCAAATGTATGTTGTTGTTACGTCTATCTGAATGAGTAAATGATATATTTATTTTTTATTATCTTTTATTTCTTGTTCTTGTATCTATGCATCTAATTACATGGTTGAATGCATGAGTAACTGTGAAGAGTGAATAAATTGAAATTGTTTCTGTTCTATGAGTGAGTGCAAGGAGTGCATAGTGTCCACAATGAGTGCATTGAGAGAGTCTGTTTCAACTCAAAGCTTAGAAGAGATAGTGTTGGACTTATGTCTACAGGAAGTGGATAGATGTGCGTAAGGAGTGTGTGACAAAGTTTTAAACTCATAAGCTCAAGAGGAGTAGCCTGATCTTAGTTGCAGAAACTAAGTTGGGGAAGAGTCGAAAAGAGTGAAAAATCATCCACAGAGAAGTTAATCTAAGGAGGGAGAGCAGAGGAAGAACTTCAAGGAGGAGAATCCCTGAGGTTTCATCAAAATCCATGAACAATATTCATTCCAGTGAGAGGTGAACCATTCCATACTGTCAGATACATAAGAAACATGTGGAGGTTGGCCGTAAGGTGTTTTGGTAATTTGTGGCTTGGGAGGTTTGGAGGATGTTGCAAGTGCAAAGTCGTGAATGTACAGAGTCACGAAATAATCGCAATCGTAGGTTGTGTAGGAGACACATAGCATAAATTCAGAAGTTCGGGGAAGAGCACTTTAGAAAGAGCTAAAGGTAGAGCTTGCAATGTTTCCGAAGTCCAAATTCACGAAGGGTTGGCCCACGGTCATAGTCTGTGATTGTCTAAGAGGAAGGTTTAGTGCGAAGTTAACACTCCTTAAATTGAGTGTTTTCAGGAGCACCGAAGAGCGAAGGCATGGGTAGTTCGACCCTGCAGGTAACACAAAATGGACTTGTGTGTGTGTTAAGCATTCAGGGTCTGTTGAAGGCTAAAGAGTCAATTCAACATGAGATTTTAAAGATCCAATTCTAGGAGTTTGTGTATCCCTAAAGGAGGGAAGGGGGTTGCACCAAGAGTGGTATTAGAGTGGATACATAATTTATTTCTGTAGGAAGAGAAGTAGGTTGATATCGACGAGAGGTATCATATATGTCAACACAATGTCTCCTAGAATACATGTTGAGCCACCCATAGAAAACCGAGCTATGGAAAGGGAGATGAGGGAATTGTGTGCAAGGATGGATGCCATGGAAACATCACAAATGAGAGAACCTGATGTTGGAGACATCAACAATGTAGAAATTGAAGAAGTCGAAGTCAAAGAAGATGTAGCAGAGGATGTTGCGGAAGAGTTCTTACTGAAAGCAGTTGTCAAGTTGGGAGCCAGAGAAAAGATCGATGTCCTAATGTATGAAGGTAGTTTAGACACAGAATAATTGCTTGATTGGATACGAGCAATGGACAAGTATTTTTACTATGAATATGTCGAGGAGGAGAAAAAGGTGAGACATGTTGTCACTAGGTTGAAAGGACATGCAACACTATGGTGGGATGAACTGCAGGCCGACATGAGGAGGAAAGGAAAATAAAATATTAATAGTTGGGATCGAATGGTATTCAAGCTAAAGGAGAAATTCATACCCAAGGATTAATAGATAAATTTGTTCAGGAGGATGTAGAACCTGAGACAAAAAGGGATGACTGTAAAGGATTACATAGAGGATTTCTATAGATTGAACATTAGGGTTGGAAAGAGAGAAAGATATGAAGAGAAAGTTTCCAGGTACATCAATGTCCTCAGATACGACATCCAGGAAGAAATCAACATGGTAACAATCAAAACAATAGAGGATGTGTATTAGATTGCATTGAAAGAAGAAGAAAAGTTGGCTAGGAAGCAGAGTTAACAAAATAGATTTTGAGGTTTGAACAGAGGCAAAGGAGTTGCCCATGAAAAAGCATAGAATCCCAAAGACGAGGTAGAGAAACCACATAGTCACTCTGACTGAGGAGGAAGTTCCCAAGGAAGGACGAGTAGTGGAATAAACTATTTTCCCAGAGAAAGAGGAAGAGGCAGAGGAGGAGATGTAAGGTGTTATACCTATGGAAAAAATGGGAATATGTGTTGGGATTGTCTCGAGAGAAATAAAAAAGGAGGTAGTTGATTCTCTAGTTAGTGTGCGTAGCCCCTTTGTGGCTCGGGGGGATAAGGGGGAAGAAGAGTACCCCTAACATTGGTTGGGTGGTACCAGTGAAGTCTCATCAGTCGATAAGAGGGAGTTGCACAGAGCACGCAAAATAAAAATTCAGAGCGGGCTACTTGGGATATGGTATGCTTCCTTTAATTCTGCATGGTAGAATATTAGTATACTTTACGCTCTTAGTCTGTATGTTTCATTGGGTAAGGAAAATGATTGACTTAGCATTTTAATTTATGACTAATTTTCCCCATAGCCTTTAGCTCAATGTTGATTGATTCCCATGGTCATCGATCCCTGTCTGTCTTGACCATCCTATGGTTTATTAATTTGTGTTGATTGCGGTTTATTTCTGCCTTTGTCCCTAGCTCATCAGTCCATGCCTGAGCAGTCATCCAGGAGCCTGATCTACGGTCATCACTTCGGTGTTAATAGACCTATGGATCTAAATGCCCTACTTTTCTGTGCATGGATGATGAGAGAAGCATGTTCCTGTCAGTCATCTACCCCTTCCGATTGATCTTGGTTGATTGATTGTCTTGGGCTTCTTGTGATGGATTTATCTGCATTAAACAATTTATCTATGCGCTTGATTTTGTCCTCCACACCTTTAAGGGCTTAACCTTGAATTTTCTCTGCGCTATGTTTGATAGAAACTCTACGATATTTTCAACAATTGTTTCCAAGGGATCTCTGCGTTGATCCTTTCATTTAATACCCTTTCTAGAAATTAGTTAAGGTTGAGTTTTTAATGTTTCTCTTGGTGGTTTTTGTGTGTTTTTCCTCACTTCTAGTCTGCCATTACTCTACAAATTCACTCTTTGTTCCTATGATTCAATGGCTTTTACCTTCTTCATTTTTCTTGTGTTAAACCTCCGCTCTTCTTGACTGGTGACAACATTCACTCTTGCAAATTAAACCAATGCTATTAATGTTACCCACAAATTTACTACCCATTCGATTTTAATGTTAGATAAGTTTTACTCATTAAGAATCGGATGTTAGTATTCAATTACGATGGATTTGAGCATGCGAATCTATACATCTGGTAATCAATTTCCATTTGCATTGTAAACTGTTTTGAAGGCATTTTGGGCCTATGAATCTATACATCTGCGAAGTAATTTCCCTTTTGCAATGTAAACTGTTTGAAGGCATTTTGGGCCTGCAAATATATACCTCTGGACAACAATTTTCATTTACAATTTAATCTGTTTTGAAGGAGAGTTGGGCCTACGATTTATACATCTGGCCAATGATTTTCCCTAAGCCATTAATCTGTTGGGAGACGAAATTTTTTCCCTGCAATTTTACATTATGTCATGTTTGTTTTTATCCATGGACTACCTGCGCATTACTGGTCCTTTGGGGGCATATTGGTGGGTGTTCTTGTATAATGGTCATTGTCAATGGCTGAGATGTCACAATAACACATTGATTACTCCCTAGAATTTAGTAACAACAATGATCTAATTCTTATTCCAGCGAATTGCATGGCGTTTTCCCTTTTTGCATCTCATTATTGTAGCCTGCATTTTAAAAAAGAATTGTTGACAGCAGTGCGTCTAACACACATCTCATATAATGTTTTATCCACTAAATTTACCCATCCGTGTATTTTTCCCAGCTACCTCTCGGGCATCGTTTTTTTTAATAAAAGCATTTTGAATGACAACCTACTATTTAGTTAGCATTTCATCTTACCAGGCTAGTCCCTTTTAAAAAGGAAGCTATGTTTTAACGGTCATTTGTTAACAACCTTTTCATTAATTTCTAGCAGCAGGAAGTCAAGTCCAATTTATAATAGCGATCAACATCATTGTGCATTAATAGCTTGACATGACATTTAATTATAAACAACAATAACTTTAATATGCATTGAATAGCTTGACACGACTTTTAGTTACATAGGCAAGATATTATTAAAATCACATGAATTAGCATAGAAAGGGTCTTTATTTTGACCGCATAAGAACATTAAATATGCATTGAAATGACACTCAATTATTGTCAACAACCACTTATATAATTTAGACCACCATTGTAATTAATCACGAGCAGAGTTTATATGTGATAGTAAACATGATGTAAGTAATATTGCGGAAAGGTGTTACATTAATAACAATATACATATCGATATAGTTAATATCATTATGTACAATTAAATTGTTAAATTAGATTGTATTTCATTCGTAATGTAGACTTGTATTCAATGTGCAATTTAGGCTTGTATTTAATTTACAGTTTAGACTTGTATTTAATTGTAATCTAGCCTTGCATCTAACTTTGACTTGTAACTAAATTATAAATTAGACTTGTATTAAACCCACAGTTCAGTCTTATAATTATTTGAGATGTGTATCTAAGTTGTATGTTATAATTTTTTTAATGTTAATGTGGATTGCAATTATTGACTTAAGTGGACTTGATAAAATGATTCGCATTTAATGTTAAAATTTTATGGTACATGGATGATCGATTGGTAATATAGACTTGCTCAATTTAATTTTCATTTAATGTTAAATTAGATTGTACATTAATGAAAAATTGTAATTTAGACTTCCTAAGTTAGATTTGTAATCAATGATTAATTTAGACGGTAATTATTGACTAGTTTGACATGACGGTTGCTCGGGTTGTTGGCGAAGTCCTGCCTCAGTTGGCACTTCCTTCGATCAATGTCATTTTTTTCTTGTCGATTTGTTGCTTGGTTGTGGGCGTTGTCGTCTTTTCATTTGTTTCGCCTCCTAGCACGCTTGTTTTTTCTTGAGTCCTTGGTCCCATTAGGTTATGTAGCGCTAGGGTTATCATCGTGCCTATCGCCTAGGGATGACCTGATTCTTGATGAGGGGATCATTGTGTGCCCTATTGGAAAGGGGAAATTGATAACTTGGGTGGGGCATGTACTTCCCTTAGTGGGTATTGTTGATCTTGTAAGTTCGTTGATGGTGCTTGGGTGGCAACGCCTTCATGCGTTGGGTTGTGTGCCATCAAGGTTCTAGTTATCTAGCCGTCAAGGTTGTTGTGTTGAGATGGGGGTGTTGTCCCTTATCTTGTAGATGTGGTCATGTCTACATCAAGCAGGCAGACACTTTATCCTTATTTATTATACACATGTTTCACCCAGTTGCGCGTGTCCTAGTGTGTGGATTCATATTTGGATGTTGCCTGGACTACATGCTTGCGTTCATCACCAGTGGTGTGATTAACTATTTTTGTCATCACAATCCTTCCTTTTAACAAAAAAAAATATTTTCACTTCTTCTTTGCTTGTAGTCATAACATGGGGTCGTTACATATGGTATCAGAGTAGGCTCAACCCGTGACTTGGGATCACTATGGATTTCGTTGAAATGATTTTTGATTATAATGTTGCTAATCGAGTTGACTTGTCTTCATGCAGGTAATAATGGTTAGAGGATGTCGTAGATGTAGATGACGGGGTGTTAGGGGAGGTGGTGTGATGCCTCCAGTAGCATCCATGCTTGAGCGGTCTAACCCCCAGGGAGACGAACAGGTTGTCGGGCAAGAGAAAATAGCGGTGGGTGATGTGGTTGGCATGATGATATCTTTTCAGCGCATGTTTGAGGCATTGATCAACTATTTGGACAGAGATGAGGCTAGGGCGTCGACACCCCCTGAGGGTCCACTGTGCGCTCTGGTCGGTACTGGTAGCATTCACCATGAACTCGAGAAGGTCAAATTTCTTGAGTTCTTTGGTGCCCCAGATGGCATAGCTGCCAAGGCATGGTTGGAGAATATGACGATGTGCTTTTCACTTCACAACTAAACCTCCAACATGAAGGTCCACATGGAAGTCTTTCAACTGAAGGGAAGCGCGCATATATGGTGGAAGACGCTCCTACTGCCATTGAACATGGTCTTCGAAGAAGGGTCATGAGAACTATTCGAGGATGGTAGGCAAAGATGTGTCATGGGAAATGTTCGAGGAACGGTTCGGAGAGAGATACCTATCAGAGGAATTCATTGAGCATTAGCTCAACGATTTCAATGCCTTATCATAGGGCGACCATTCAATGCCCGAGTATGAGGCCTGTTTTATGGAGATGATCTAGTATGCTCTGCATCTTAATACTGAGAAACTTAAGGTCAACAGGTTCGTGTTCTACCTTAATGGAAACATACGTGCAAAGGTTAGGATTCTGATGCCTCAAAACTTTCATGATGTCATCCAGACGACCCTCATAGAAGAGGAGGAGCTTATTAGTAGGGGTCAGAGTAGGAATCTAGTGAGACCAGTAGGGAAGGTGTCATCTGGTGCGCAACAACATCAGACACCAGCCAAACTTACGCCAGGAATTTGTGGCTTCCAGAAGGGATCCACTTTCACTAAGCCTCGATGACCGATGCCTCAGTAGTGGACACCTTATCGGGGACCACAACATCAACAACAACATCGACCGCAGTAGTAGTAATTTAGGCATGTTCAGTAGAACAAACCAGGATTCCACGCCGGTGGGTCGTCGTCTTCTACTTCAAGTACCAAGAGTAATGGACCAAAGAAGGGGTGTTAGATGTGTGGGGAACAAAAATACCAACGTGACTTCCTTGTGGAAAGGAATAGAGCATCTGGATTAGCCAGACCCACTACCATGGGAGATATGGGCAAGGCTTAATGGATTCAAGTAGTGGTGAATAACCGCCAGGAAGAGCACTAGCGCACTGTTCTCAAGACGTCAGGTATTGTCGCTGACTAGACCTTCAGTATTTTGATATATCTTGGTGCTACCGAGAGTTTCATTTATGGTGCAGTGCAAAAAAAATTTAAGGTAAAGGCAGTCGAACAGGATGAGTTTAGCTTTGTAGAGATGGCTTTTGGAACCAAACAGAAGGTTGGAGGTAAGGTTATGGGCTACACCCTCAACCTGAGAGAGTTTTTCACCAGGGCCGACTTGTACATCATGATATTAGGATCTTACGATGTCATGATTGGTATGGAATAGTTGGAATCGCATGAGGCAATACTCAACTATAAGACAAAACGGTTTAGCTTGGTCAATGATGAGGGAAAAAGAAGAATGATTATAGGTCAGAACCAAGGAGCTTCCCTGAGGTTCATCTCTTCCGTGTAGCTACGGAAGAGCATGCATAAGGGGTGTAATCTTTATGCGATCCTTGTGCTAAATGAGAAGGGAGTAGCAGAAGGTCTAGAGCACCCTCCGGTGGTGTGAGAGTTTGCAAACGTATTTCCAGAGGAGTTACGTGGGATTTCGTCAGAGAGGAATTTGGAGTTTACCATAGAACTAAAATCGAGGACTAAACTGATAGCAAGAACGCCTTATCGGATGTCGACCATGGAGTTACAAGAGTGGAGAATGCAATTGAAAGAATTGTTTGACCTGGGATTGATACATCCAAGTATGTCACCGTGGGGTGAGCCTTCTATTTTCATACGAAAGAATGATGGGTCGTGGAGTTTCTACATTGACTACCATGAATTGAACAAGTCAATGATCAAGAATCAATATCCATTTTCGAGGATAGATGATCTGTTTGATTAGATGAAGGGTGCGACCATGTTCTCAAAGATCGATTTATGATCAAGGTAACACCAGTTACAGATCAAGGAGGATGATGTCCCTAAGACCTCCTTTAAGACGAGGTTTGGACATTACGAGTTTATTGTTTTACCATTTGGACTGACAAACTCACCAGGGGTATTTATGAGTTTGATGAACGGGGTGTTCCACGAGTACTTGGACATGTTCGTCCAAGTATTCGTTGACAATATTTTCATTTACTCTCGAACTATGGAGGAGCATGAAAAGCACTTGCGCTTGGTACTACAGTGTCTGTGAGAGAAAAACTTGTATGGAAATTTGTCCAAATGCTCATTTTAACAATCGAAGATTCGCTACTTAGGGCATGTCATCTTTGACGAAGGTATCGTCATGGATATAGAAACGTTCGAGGCTATTATGGAATGGACTATGCCAAGGAATGTCCAAGAAGTACGTAGCTTCATGGGTTTTGCAGGATACTATTGACGGTTTGACGAGGGATTTTCAAAGATAGAAAATCCGATCACGTAGTTGCAAAAGAATAAAAAGAAGTTTATTTGGACCGAGAAATGCACGGAAGCATTTGGGAGGCTCAAAGAGTTGCTTACAACAACAGTGATACTAAAGGTCCCTGACATGGACATAGACTTCTTGGTATGCACTGACATATCCAAGGAAGGCTTATGCAGAGTCCTGATGCAAGACGGTTGAGTGATCACTTACATATCGAGGAAACTAAGAAGGCATGAGGAAAACTATGTGACGCATGATTTGGAGTTGTTATCCATTTTATATGCCTTGAAGGTTTGGAGACACTATCTTGTTGGAAAAAAATTTGAACTAAAGAAGGACCACCGTGGACTACAACACATCTTTACGCAAAGTGACCAATGCACTGCGACCTGAACACATGCCAATGACGTTGGTCAGAATTGCTTAGCGAGTACGACTTTGAGATTACTTACATAAAAGGAACAATGAACCGAGTGGCAGATGAATTGAGTTGGAGACCACACATATTTTCAGTGTTGCCTCTTCATACGAATCTATGTGAGAATATTCTAACTTTACAGCGTGACGATGACTAGTACAAAGAGGTCGAGGGTTTTATCGGACAAAACACAATGATGGTACCAATATTTGAAGGATTTACATTTGATGTCTATGGATTATTGAGGTTTAAAAATTAGATTTATGTACCATCGAACGACTGGTTGAGGAGCTTGATCCTAAGCGAGGCTGATAGAAAAGTATACATGGCTTACCTAGGAGTCACGAAGATGAGGGTGGACCTTAAACCCTTATTCTTCTGGAAGGGAATGAAGGCAGACATAGACAACTATGTGGCCAGATGTATAGAATTTCAGCAGGTAAAGGCTGAACATAGAAACCCAACATGATTACTACAGCCACACACTATTCCATAATCGAAATGGGAGGTTATTTCTATGTATTTTATTGTTGGGTTGCCATTGACGGCAAGGAGACACGACTTGATTTTTGTAGTAGTCGAGACTCTGATGAAGAGTGCTCATTTTATTCCTGTGTGTATGACGTATTAGGATCTTGACATAGATAGAGTTTTCATCAATGAGATTGTGAGGCTGCATGGCATACCTAAGAGGATTATATCTGATCAAGGATCGATGTTTAATAGACAATTTTGGACGATTTTCGAAGAGGCCTTGAGAACCCAACTTAAGTTCAGTACTATGTATCACCTGGAGACTAACGGGTAGACCAAATGAATGAACCAGACCTTGGAGGATATGTTGTGCATGTACGTGATGGGCAAACAAAAGAATTGGGAAGAATTCGCTTATAAAAACAGTTACCAAAGCACCATTAAGATGGTGCCTTTGGAGTTTCTTTATGGGCGACCATGTGGAATGCCTTTGAGTTGGGATCAACTTGAGGATAGGGTCCTAGTGGGACTAGAAGAGATCCAATAAATGGAAGATAAAATGCCAACAATAAGACAAATAATTAAAGAAGAATAGGATCGGTAGAAGAGTTATGTCGATGCGCACCGTGTCGATTGTAGTTACGAGGTTGGCGATCGAGTCTTCTTGTGGGTAAAACCGCATAAGATTTCAATCAAGTTTTGAAGGGGAGATAAAATATCTCCTAGGTTCGTGGAACCTTTCGATATTTTGGAGGGGAAGGGGCTCATGGCCTATCGACTAGCCTTCCCTGATTCTTTGAGGCGTATGCACGATGTTTTTCACGTATCTGTTTTGAGACATTATATTAGTCATCCTACACATGATATTGACATGAGTTCCTTGCAAGTATCGAACAAGGGGGTTCTCATGGATGAGATGATCTGTATCCTAGATCACCGCGTTCGACAACTACAACGTTAAAATGTAGATCAGGTCAAGGTCCAGTGGGAAAACTATAGTCCGCACTCGGCGACTTGGGAGGATGCATATGATATATGCTAGCAATTTCCATTTTTGTTTAATAGATAGACTTATGATACTGTGATACACATTATATCAGCACTTATATTGTGAAACTTCAAGACAAATTAGTTTAGATAAAGAGGGGGTGTATGTAACATCCCACTCTTGTGCACACTGAGCGAACTTATTCTTTGAGGACACTTTCTTGCAAGTGATCCAGACTATTATACCATTAAGCATTTGATTTTGATTATGAGGCGTTATGGGTTGATGACATGTTTTTTTGTTGCATTGACATAGATAGGTTCTATTGGCTCAGTTTTACTGAGTGTGAAGGATTTTAGACCTCGAGGATGCAGAGGCATCGATGGAACCCCTTGGACTCTAGATCGAGTCGAGCAATGAACTATTGGGGTTTGATTGTTTTATGTGTGATATTAGTGCATTTGATTAGGTGATATGATTATGGATATATTTATGACATGATTCATTGATGATGTAGGCTGACGATAGCTTGCTGACCGTACTCACATGTGAAGTAGAGGGGTCATGCATGACTACCAGAGATGTTGAGGGAGAGGTGTGGATAACAACAATACCACAACCTACTAGCACTCTCTTCGTGGCTTGAACTATAGGTTAACAATTACCTAGTTCGAGAGGACCCATTATGTCGTGAGGGCAGACTATGATAGTCACTCACGATGATTCTAAGGGGTGCGCATTAAGGCAGGGGAATTATTCCTTAGAGGCCCTTAGTCTCCCATAAGATCACCTAGAAAAGTATTGACTCCAGGGACTTTTGATGTTTACCAAGTCAGTCAAGAGTTGAGTGGCACCCTTTGAGAACATGGTGTGTCTTAAAGGGTAGGTCATGCAAGAAAAATGGAAAGAGGCGAGTGGCACATTTGGAGCACGTAGTGCGTCCTGAAGGAAATGAATTAACCTAGATGGAATTAGGATGAATAATGTGATAAGAAAAACTTTAAAACAATTTCCCTAATAAAATGTCGCCCAACCTTGAAAATTAAAATCTAGGTCTAGGTCAAACTTGCAGTAAAAGAAAAACTATGTAAAAATAAAAATAAAAATAAATAAATAAATAAATGATAATGATCATTAATTATGTGTTGAGAAGGGGGTAATTAATTCATTTAATTTATAAAAAAAATCGTTCACAGGATAAAATTTAAAAAATGGGGAAATAATTTTTTTGTCAATTATACTAATTAAAATTTATTAATTAAAAAGGGAAAAGGGAAAAAGCTAATTTTCTACACCTGCCAAATTGAGTTTTAAATAAAAAGGGAAAGAGGGAAATCTAAAATAAATAGGAAACTAGGAAAAAGAGGGAAACATAAAAAGAAAGGGGAAACCCAAGGAAAAAGTAGAAAGTCTAACTTAGTAAGGTATCTAGCATTTAATAACTTTCTAAATTAAACTCAACTAGTAAATTAATAAGGGGGAAATTCATTAAAACTTGTAAGGGAATATGGGGACACCTAGGAGAGATTCTAGGAATGATTTAAGGTGGGTGAGGGAAATAGGGGTAATTAATTAATTAATGAAATTAATTTATGGATGAATGAAGGGGATGGGTGACACATGTACGGGGAGGATTTTTATGAATTAAATTATTAAACATTAAATTAAATGGGATTTTGGGAAAGTAAGGGACTTCAAAACTCTATATAATGGAGGGAGGAGAAGGATGATGGAGATATCTTTTGTTATACATAAAGTTACGGAACATAAATTTATACTTGACTAACTTAGCTTGTGGGATTTGGGATACCCAACTCAGTGAGGAGTGGTAGCTTGGCCTTGTGAGGTGAGATGGAAGTTAGTTGATTCTTTGGTTAGTGTACATGGTGTTGAAGGAAAATATCCCTACGGACAGGTAGATATCCTCTTGAGAGCTAGACTCTTAACTCTTAAGACAAAAGACGCTTAACGTGGACACTGACTTCCTTTCATATCTACACAAACTAATGCATGAGGAGGAAGGATGATAGAGGTACCTGTTACCGACGTCTGTCCTTGCACGCTTCGAGTTGAGCTCCAATCTTTCACTCCTTAATGCGCCCTGTAGACAAAAAATAGTACGACCACTTCCTACTCTATTGATATTAGCTTGAAAATAGATCTATCTATCAGAGATAAGTTTATGTAAGATCAGACACAAACTAGAAAGAAACATGTCAAGCGTGTCATATTAATGAGAAAAATGACAAAAGTAACTGACAACCGTGGATGTGAATGCAACACCTTCGTCAAGTCCCCTTTGTCTAACCCTTCCTCAAAAGATCCACGACCTGGATGATAACAACTTCACTGATTACTCTCCTCCAGTTCACTGTGTGTTTACTATGAGATCATAGGTTTCATGCTTGTAATTCTTCCCCCTTTCCACCATCATAGAGCCTGTTTATATAGGTTTAGAGAGGCTTAACCTCTTGAGGTATATTTAGGGTAGGTTGAGGAATTCCCTCCTTAGATCAGGGATGTTCTCCTAAGATCATGATTGAAATAGGAATTCCAATGCAACTGCGTTCCAAACTTGAAATATCCTCCCCTTATTCTCCTCAACAGATCAACTATTGCCTAGATTAGACAACACTCCCTCAAAAGGGGCATTAGGGTGCTATAACGCTCCCTAGTAGGCTCAAGGGGAGCGCCAATGCCTCAAATATGTGTAGAGCTCTTTCAGAGGGGTGATTTGGTGCTATAACGCTCCCTAGCACCTTGTAGGGGAGGGCCAATGCTCCTAAGGGTGATGTAGGGGAGCGCTCCCTTCTAAAACTCTAGTTTGAGAGCTCCTTCCAGGTGGTAAGAGATACCTGACTTCAGTTAACCATCCTTCTTCCTCCAAATCAGGTGTTTAAGGTATTCTAAGTGTCTCCTTGGTGTCATCATCATGGCACCCCTAAGGCTGATATAGGGGAGCACCCTCTAAAACTCTAGCTTGAGAGTTCTCTGTGTGGTAAGAGATACCCCACTTCAGCTAACCATCCTTCTTCCTCCAAATCAAGTGTTTAAGGTATTCTAAGTGTCTCCTTGGTGTCATAATGAAGTGTGCTTTGTTTTGATACTTCTACACTTGTGAATAACATGGCTAATTTCAGACATTTGTGAGGGATGATGTTAATAATTTTGCTATTAATTTATCAAAGCCAGCAATGTTGATGTGTAACAGATTGCCCCAAAGTATGAAGTTAGAAGATGCGGAATGATAACTCCAGTACTTTGTAGACTTTCAAGAAAGGGTATAGACGCAGAGAACCACGTATTTCCACACAAACATCTAACAAATATTATGACATGCTTCAAAAACCCAAGGCAAGCATACCTACGCTTGGGTGATCAAGACCTGCAATATATGGCCACCATAAAATGGCACCCATGGATCCATAATTGTATTGATGAAAGGTATAGGCACCGAGGATACAATGTGGATCTATACCTGTTCGACCTGACTCCGATCATAAGTACGAAGAATACACAATGGATTCACTTAGATGACAAGACATAGCCACTCTAATTAACACAAAGTGGATCTATGTAATAATGTATGTATCATTTGTCCAAGAGAAAACTCCTTCGCAACCCCGGGCAAAGTGCATATCAAAGTGATCACTCAACCCAATTTCTGGCCCTCTTTACCCATCCCACTGTGGTGGTACCTAATCTTAACCATGTGAATAGATGTCCCGATGCTGGAACATGGTAGAAACCACTTGATTCCCCGTCAATGATGTAAACCAAGTTAACAAGCGATGGAGATCACCATTAATGTCAATGATTCCCATGTACTAAAGTACCATGGGAATCATTGACATCAATGAATGTGAATGGATGAGCTGGAGTCAAACATTCATGGAATAATCTGAATGAGGTCAGATGTAACCCCACGCTATCGAATGTGAGGAGGCCTTCCATTGATTCATGCAGGTCCCAAAGTACTATATGGTTTCTAAGCCTAATTCCCCGATAATGTGTTGAGGTCGAAGGTGAATAGGCTTGTTCGGTGAGGGCCTTTGATGTATCACTTCCATCAACACACAAAAAAAACATAGATATGTAATTGGTGGTGATCAAATGAATATGGACTCCATTATCGGTTTTGAGACACTCATTGGGATGGTTAACTCTAGAGGCGGATACTTCCTTGAACACCGAGGGCACAATAGTAGAAACATGACATAGACCAAAATTTGATGATGCAGTGGATGCTATGAATTTTGTTAGGTGACCCAAAGGAGTGAAAGAAACCTCAAAGGATTGGCTCAATGCAGAGGTTAAGTGGATTATAATGTGTGCAAATGACAAAGTGTCGTGTTCAAGGGAGACTCTAAGAATTACTTGGTGATGTTATCAAGAGACTGCTATTTGTTTCTTTTCAAAATTTTTCCCCATTTAGATAGATGAGTACCTCTTTGATTTAATGAGCTCGAGGAGGATAACACATGTCGATATAACTCACCTTTGGTATCCTCTCCTTTGTTTAACTAACCTGAAGAAGTAAGGGTTCGATCCCTGCATGGGCCTCCCGCTAATCTCTGTTTTAGTGAGTCCAAAGACATAAAACTTGAAGGTTTTTCATGATTATAGAGTCCTGAAAACACTTAAAAATATAATCCTAGCTTTCAGATGTGATTCGAAGTGCAGGACCTAAAAAAAGAGATAAACTATCACCAAAAGCATTTTCTTCAAATAATTTAATGAGAGTGAACAGAACAAGGTTTCTCGGTAATCATTTCATCTTTAGAGAGTTTGAAAAGAACTTAAAGATTACTCCAATGTTGTCATTTAGTAATGTTAGTCTTGTGAGGCCTAAAAGGAGATAAATTATCACTCAAAATGCGCTCTTTAGACCGCTTTAACGAGTGGGAAAGGAAGTAAGATCACCACAATATTTTCATATGAGCTATAATCTGAAAAGATCTTAAAGGAGACTCTAGGGTTTCCTTTTGTGTATCCATGCGAGTCCAAAAAGAGATAAAAGTATACATGAATGCATTCTCATGTAGCCAATAATGTATCATGAGAAAGAACATAGACTAAGTTCTGCATGTCTCAAATTGGAAATCTAGTGGCTTAATCCTCTAGAATGACGCTATCGGAGACATGTCTCCAAGTTTCACCCATTCACTCCATTTAAGGTTGTCACCAATTAGTCTAGTAGATGAGAAAAAAGAGTGGGATGAAAGAAGGGTTCAAGAGAGGTGTATAATGCATTTTAACTAGATTGACATAGGAAAAGAACCATGCTCAGGACCTCTGCTTCATTTTTAACCAGCTTGCCACAAACAAGAGAAACTATGCTCATGACCTCTTGATCATTGGCTTCCAAGAGGATAACACTGTGGAAGGATACCATGTCAATGGAAAAAAACTCGGTAATGGATTCCAAGAGATATTCACCGGATAAAAGATAATCACCGAGAAGGAACATTACAACAGGGTCGCATAGGAGTATAAGGAGACCAAGATCCAATATCCCACCAAGAAATCACCATGTCCACTACCGCATCCAAATCATCGCAAGTTGAAGTCATGGGAGACAACACAACATAATTGACATGTGGTGGGGGCGATACTTTTTGCATATAAGAACCACTTAGAAAGGTAACCCAGTCAGGGCCGGCGAAATGAAAGTGTATTAATAGTCACAATTCTTCCATCTAAGGGAAAGATATCACATGAAAAAGGGTGGATACAAGAGCTTTCATAGCATAGACATAATCCCACCCAAGGAGTAAAGCGAAATCCAAGGAGTCTCAGACTACCATGACATCGATAAAGATAGTTTTCCCTCCCAAAGTTACAAGAAACTGAGGAAGGATCCCTAAAGGTTGACTAGTTCTTCTGTTAAAAGCTAACAGATTCTTTGTAACCAGTGCAAGTTGCAGACAACCCAAAGCGTACCAAGCAACATAAGACAAAATACTAACAGATGCACCTTCATCTATCAGTGTTTGAGGAACGTCTTGACCACGAACCTGTACTATAATCTGAAAAGGAACGTGGGAGGGAAGATGAGGTCTAGTTATCACACCCCAATAAAAAAGGATGGCCTCATTACTTGGAGGGGGTTTCATAGGAGAAGGAGGAATGCCCCTTGGTACGGTAGAGTCTGTATTAATGAGAAAAACATGGGTAGTATTGGGTTTACTCTCTAGAAGGGGAGTAGGATCGACCAATGATTGGATTGGATCAACCAACGGTGGACTTGGATAGACCACTTTGGCATCACTCTCTAACGGGAGAGTGGGATCGACCGAAGATGAAAATAGATCGACCACTTTGGTGTCACTCTTTTGACGAAGAGCGGGGTTGATCGATGATGGAACTGGATCAACTACTTGGGTTCATGGTTCAGTCGAGGAGGAAACTAGATTGACCACCTGATCAACCGGACTGACCGGGGATGGAACCGGATTAACCAGTCCATCAACCAATGATGGGTCGAAGGAAAGCTTACGATAGCCTTTTGGAAGTTGAAGTTTTTCCAAAAGAGAAGAAGCCTCGTCCATGCGAGGACAAAGGTGAGAGTAATAATTAACTTTACATAACATGCAAGGGAACTTGACAGTTTTCTTCTTCTTACCAACCTGAACATCACTAGTTGAGAGGGTATCATCAACATGACTGACAGAGGCTGATGATGTGGAGGACCACAACCCTAAGACATGGGTAAGACCGGGGAAATCCCTCAGAAAGTGGTCACCCTTACAAAGGCTGGAAGGGAATTTGGGTTTTCGATTCTTCATTTTGATATTGTTGACCTCATCAACACTCCCAGTACTATTAACAGTAACTAGTTGCTTAGAGCCAACATCTGATGTTGTTGGGGTCTTTGTCCTTTTCGATTTCTTCTTCTTCTTCTCTTTCTGTTTCTTCTTCTTCTGATCAACTTGGCTACTTACTTTAGAGATTTCACTAGGCGAAGAAGGAGAAATGGGAGGAGACTTGATGGATGAAGAAGGAGAAAATTCGACATGAGGTTGATGTGTGGGTGGTGTATTGACATCCAAAGTATTAGGTGCAACTGAAACATTGGGAGGATTCGGGATCACCGGAGTGGGGAAAAACCAAACTGGTAATCCAATAGTGAGTCATGGAAGACTCAGTGTGGCAACATATGGGGGGCCAAATTTTCCAAATGAAGGAAAGGTATAAGGTTCCCCAGAAGAAGGGATTCCACCATTGGTACTCCTAGGGTTCGATGCCATTAACACTGACTCGACCTAAGGTCCACTAAGTAAAAAAAACAACACACGCTATGAATTTGAGAAGC
>SNQJ01S0040832.1:102154-125797 GCA_010110895.2 Picea sitchensis
TCAAGGTGGATCTCAAACAAGTGATAATAGTAGTGTTAGTTCTAGTTAAGTGCCACCCCCACCTATTCATCCAATGCATGGATATTTCAACCTATAATTTTCCTCCCAGACCTCTTACTAATCCATATGGAACATTATAAATGGCTATGACTTGACAATTGGATACTTGAAGCTTGGTGGCACAAATTTTGGAAATGGTTACAATAGGTTGCAATCGAGCATGAGGAAACTGTAGCAGAGCCATATCTTGAAGGAGCAGTCCCAACTGGAAAACATATGATAGAGTATGAAAATTTGCCTTCACCTACACCTAAGGAAGAGCAGGAGCTGCAAGATGATAAGGCATCTACCATCAATCCCAAATTGTCAAAAATCAATCAAATTCTAAGACAAGCATATGATCTTGGACTCCTTGACAAAGAAGTTAAGACTAGTAATCAAACTTTGACAGAAAAAGATATTGAGTTGTATGATTCTCACCAAAGGCTTACTAAACAATATACTAAGTGGGAGAAAATGAACCAAATTTTGATGCTAGGTTGTACAGGAAGATCAGGCTGCTAAGAATCAAAATGATGCCTCCAAGACCTAAGGCACATATTGCTCTGTAAACCCTAGTAGAAGCAACCACTAATCTTGTTGATAATCCAAGGGCAGATATCAACTCTGTTGATAACCCAAAATCTGCTCAGGCTATTGAAGCCTCAAAGGAGCAGAAGTGAAGATCGAAATATGGAAGGAAATACATTTTTTCAATTTTGAAAGCTAGTTTCAAAATAGATCTTTTAGTGGCTTAGGCGGGATTTCACAACTATTTTTAGCCACCGAAAGCAGAGCTTTTGGTAGCTTACAGGTTAGAATTTTGGCTCTCCTAGCCATAGAAAGCACAGAATAGGGAAGAATACTGCAATTTTTTCATAGATCTAACTGTTGTTGTTCCAGTTGGCACGAGAAAGGTTCCAAAGTGATGATCATAATTTAGAGCATCGGTTTTATTGCTTTGTTTCAGTTTTGGAGGTGTTAGCAGCGTGAGGAAGATAAAACTTCTTATCTATTTTTGGAAAAAGATGACTAGTTTTTTAGGGTGGCATTTTCAACCTCATCCATCAGAATATGAAGATCCCTACATCTGTCGAATACTATGAAGACTTTCAAGGCTATAGGTTTGCAGGGGATCATTTCCAAAGGCCAAACGACTCCATAACCCAATGGTAAAGGCTAAAGGAAAATTATAGGTTTACAGAAGATCAGTTGCACAGGCCAAATGAATCCATATCCCAATAGGGAAGGCATTGGAGTTGAGTTTCTTGAAACCTTGAAGGGAGGCTTTCATCCCCAGAAGGAGCCATATGTTATCTCCTCAAATAACACAATCAAATTTGTTTATTTTAGGTGATAGTAAGTCACTGAAAAATACATTTCTAAATTTTTTAAGGTTCATTTTTTAGAGCCTTAGGTTGGTAATAAAGTTTGAAAAAAATTTGACTTGGTTTTCCCTTCAAAAATTTCAAAACTCAGGTTTCGGTAGCTAAGTGCCTTTCCAAAAGGGATTCTAAGCCACTGAAAGTGCATAAATTCCTTGTTTTTACTAAGTTGAGTCATCATTTTAAAACGATGATTTTAAGCATCTAGAAGATCATTTTGAGAAATGGTCCAATTTTTTTGTGCCTGACGTATCAAATACCAATAACCTCTCTCAATTTTCCTACAGGTGTCATATATTGGGAGAATCAAATTCATCTCTGAGCCCTAATTTTTGGATTTCAGAATTTACTTGTTTGACACATGTTTTTGAAATGATTATCACAGGCAAATAAAAATGAATCTCAAATAAATGAGAGAGGTTTTTTCTCAAAACAAATCGATCTACAACATCCTCTCTCGATTTTCCAAAATCTATTCTTATTTTAGAGATATG
The DNA here is from genome assembly GCA_010110895.2 of Picea sitchensis. Lineage (NCBI taxonomy): Eukaryota > Viridiplantae > Streptophyta > Pinopsida > Pinales > Pinaceae > Picea > Picea sitchensis. Next base: position 104,073 of record SNQJ01S0040832.1, read on the forward strand.
GGCAAATATTTTAGAGGAATATTTCCATAATTTTCGGTGTCTTAGGTGAACATTTCAACTGTTCATTAGCCACCGAAAGCACAAACATGGCAGAGAGGTCGTATTTTTTCCCATATCTAACTTTTTCTCAGTCAAAAATCTTGAGAATAGTTTCTTAAGATGCATGATAATTAAATACATCATATTTAATGTTTTGTCTTGATGTATGCGGTGTTTTAGATGGTGGCAAAATGGAAATAACCACCTATTTTCTGGGCATAGAAAACAATTTTTGGCTAAAAATAGAAAATTTGACCCATCTGGTTTTCTATGGATATTCAACAGCCTTGGAAGGTTTTCTACATTTGGAAAAGATTTTGGAGGAGATAAAGATCATAAAAGATAACGAGTTGTCCTAGTTTTTAGGATCTCTTCCTATTCCTTTGTGACAGTTTTTGATTGTCTATTTTAAGTAAATCTGATCCTACTTTTCAGTATCTAGATTTATCATGTAAAGGATATAAATCCATAGACTATTGATGTAAAAAAGGAGGGGAAATTCAGTCCTTGAGGCTGAAGGTTCGATTTTGAGTTCTGTAATCAACTGTTATTATGATAAAGACACTTTCTTTAATATATTAAGCCTACAAGCTTCTTTCACTACTATTATCAGACTCTATTTTATCTTTTTCTATGCCTATGAGTTGAAATCATTCCTTTGTCTATGTTTAATAGTCCCATGGTAACTATCATCTTAACTTTTATTACTAAGAAAGAATCATAAGCATCCTTTGCTAGTTTGTTGACCCATTATATATATTTCCTATGTATGTTCTAGTTAATTGAGTGGTTTTCTTATCCATTTGATCTACAAACCTATATGATAATAACTCTTGAAGGCCTTGTATTGCATGAATATAGCTAGACTTTCTTGAAGATACAATCTAGTGAATTACGATAGTCATCTTGATCCAAACCCACACCCATTATTGAGAAAATAGTTACAAAAAGGTTAAGTTACTAGGCATCTTTGAGATACAGCCTAGGAGAGTTTCCTAGAGTAATAACAGACGGTTGGTCGGGTTGTTGGCGAAGTCACGCCTCAGCTGGTGCTTCCTTCGAATGACATCATTTGTGTCTTGTCAATCTGTTGTTTGGTTGTGGGCGTCATCTTCTTGTCAGTTGTTTTTCCTCCTAGCATGCTAGTTTTTTCTTGAGCCTTGGTCTCATTAGGTTATGTAGCACTAGGGTTATCATCATGCCTATCACCTGGGGACGACCCAATTCCTGACAAGGGGATCATTGTGCACCCTACTGGAAAGGGGAAATTGATAACTTGGGTGAGGCATGTACTTCCTGTAGTGGGTATTGTTGATCTTGTAAGCTCGTTGGTGGCGCTTGGGTGGCAATTCCTTCATGCATTGGGTTGTGTGCCATCAAGATTCTAGTTATATGGCCATAGAGGCCATTGCATTGAGATGGGGGTGTTGTCCCTTAGCTTGTAGACATTGTTTTGTCTCTGTCAGGTGGGTAGTCACTTTATCCTTGTTGATTCTATGCACGTTTCACCCAGTTGCTCATGTGCCAGTGCGTGGAGTCATAGTTGTTTTTTTCTTAGACTGTGTGATTGCATTCATTGTGAGTGGTGTGATTAACTATTGTTGTTGTCTCCATATTTCCTTTTAACAAAAAAAATAAAAATCACTTCTGCTTCTCTTGTAGTCGTAACATGGGGTCGTTACATCATGTGTCCCTAAAGGAGGGAAGGGGGTCTGCACTAGGAGTGGTATTCGAGAGGATACATAATTGATTTATGTAGGAAGAGAAGTAGGTTGATATCGATGAGAGGTATCAGATATGTCAACACAGTGTCCCCTAGAATACATGTTGAGCCACCCATAACAAATCAAGCTATGGAAAAGGAGATGAGGGAATTGTGTGCAAGGATGGATGCCATGAAAAAAACACAAAGGAGAGCACTTGATGTTGGAGACATCAACGATGTAGAAATTGAAGAAGCGGAAGTCAAAGAAGTTGTAGCAGAGGATGTTATGGAAGAGCACTTGCTAAAAGAGGTTGTCAAGTTGGGAGCCAGAGCAAAGATCAACATCCTAATGTATGAAGGTAGTTTAGACATAGAATAATTGAATTATTGGATACGATCTATGGACAAGTATTTTTACTATGAATATGTCGAGGAGGAGAAAAAGGTGAGACATGTCGTCACTAGGTTGAAAGGACATGCAACACTGTGGTGGGATGAACTGCAAGCTGACAGGAGGAGCAAAAGAAAAAAAAATATTAAGAGTTGGGATTGAATGGTAGCCAAGCGAAAGGAGAAATTCATACCTGAGAATTAATAGATAAATATGTTCAGGAGGATGCAGAACCTGAGACAAAAAGGGATGAATGTGAAGGAGTACACAAAGGAGTTATATAGATTGAACATCAGGGTTAGAAAGAGAGAGATATGAAGAGACATTTTCCAGGTACATCAATGTCCTTAGATATGATTTCCAAGACTAAATAAACATGGAGACAATCAAAACAATAGAGGATGTGTATCAGATTGTGTTGAAAGCAGAGGAAAAGTTGGCCAGGAAGCAGAGTTAACAAAACAGATTTTGAAGTTTGAACAGAGGCAAAGGAGTTTCCCATGACAAAGCATAGAATCCAAAAGACGAGGTAGAGAAACCACATAGTCACTCTCAGAGAGGATGAATTTACCGAGGAAGGATGAGTAGTGGAATAAACTCTTTTCCCAGAGGAAGAGGAAGAGGCAGAGGAGGAGAAGTAAGGTGTTATGCCTGTGGAAAAACAGGGAATATGTCTTGGGATTGTCCCGAGAGAAATAAAGAAGGATGTGAAGCTCACACTTCGGAAGCACAAAAGTGAGATGTTTAGGCAGAAGGTGCATAGGATGGGATATCTTTGATGATGAATAAATTTCTCTTGAATCCAAAGCCAAAAATTGGAAGGCTAGTGTAGAGGAACAATTTGTTTAGGACAACCCACAAAACGAAGGACATAATTTGCAAGGTGATAATTGATAGTGGGAGCACTGACAACTTAGTATCCATAGATATGGTGGAGAATATAGAGATGGAGAAAATTGCACACCCCGCATCGTATAAAGTCTCATGGTTGCAGAAAGGTCATCAGGTAACAGTAATTAAGTGATGCCTTGTTGAATTTAAGATATGAGGATATAGAGATGAAATTATGTGTGATGTGATTCCTATGGATGTATGTCATGTTTTGTTTGGAAGACCATGGCAATATGACAGGAATGTCATTCACGGCGGGGGAAGAAATACTTACACCTTAGAGAAGAATGGTAGGACACACATGTTACTGCCAATAGAAGAGAAGAAGGTGAAGGATGAAGCAAGCATGAGCATACTTGTCATGAGTGGGAAGGAACTATTGAATGAATTAAATAAGGAACAGGAGATACAATTTTTTGTAGTGAGGGAGATGAGGGTTATCCTTACCAGTACTTTGATGGAATATTTTCCTAAGGAAGTTCAGGAATTGTTAGAGAATTTTGTTGATATAGTAGTGGATGAGTTTTCAATCTCATTACCACCCATCAGGAGTATCAATCATCACATTGATTTGATACTAGGAGAAAACCTACCAAACAAAGCAGCGTACAGGTTAACACCTCAAGAGAATGAGGAGGTGAAAAGAGAGGCTCAAGATATGTTAGAAAAAGGATTGCTTAGAGAAAGCTTGAGTCCATTTGCAATACCAACTGTATTAAGTCCAAAGAAGGATGGAGGATGGAGAATGTGTATAGAGTCAAGTGCCATAAACAAGATCACTATCAGATACAAATTTCCATTTCCAAGGATGGAGGACTTGATGGATTGTTTGAGTGGAATGAACTATTTTTCAAAGATAGATTTAAAAAGTGGATATCACTAGATAATGATGATAGTAGGTGATGAGTGGAAAAATAAATTCAAGACAAATGAGGGGTTGTATGAATGACATGTTATGTCGTTTGTCTTGAAAAACGCCCGAGTACTTTTATCAGGATGATGAATGAAGTGTTGAAATATTTCATTGGCAAGTTCGTGATTGTATATCTAGATGATATATTGGTATTTAGCAAAAATAAGGAGGAGCAGTTGAGACATTTGTCATTGGTGATGAGGAGGTTGCAGCAAGAGAAGTTGTTGATTAATCTAAAAGATTCTTGTTTTATGAAGAAAAAACTCATCTATTTGGGGTTTGTAATATCTTCAAATGAATTGAAGATGGATCCTGAAAAGGTGAAAGAAATTAGAGAATGTTCGTCACTGAGAAATATCTTTGAGGTGAGAATATTCCATGGATTAGAAAGTTTCTATCGGAAGTTCATAAATATTTTTAGTGGGATTAGCGGTCAAATGATGGATACAGTGAAGAAAAGACACAAGTCTTTCAAATGGATAGAAGAGGTATAAATGAGCTTCAACATATTGAAGGAGAAAATAATGGAACAACCAATTATGGTATTACCAGATTTCAGGAAGACATTTCAGGTGGGATGTGATGCAAGTGGTGTTGCAATTGGAGAGGTATTAAGTCAAGCTAATAGGCATGTTTCATATTTCAGTGATAAGATGAACGAAGATAAAAATAAGTACTCCACATATGAAAAATATTTCTATGCCATAATTCAAGCCTTGAAGAAATGGATGGACTATCTCGTACCGAAGGAGTTTGTTTTGTATAGCGATAATCAAGATTTTCAATTCATTACCCAACAAGAGAAGTTAAACCAGAGACATGCCAAGTAGATAGAGTTTATGCAAAATTTCACTTTTGTTGTTAAATAGATTTCTGGTAATGCTAACAATGTTAGTGATGCATTAAGAAGGATAATTTTGATTCTACAGGTATTTCAGGTCAAAACTTTGGGTTTAATCACCTTAAGGAAATGTACCACAATGATCCAGATTTCGAGGAGGCAGATGAAGCATGTGTGAATCTTGTACTTAGAGATAGAAGCCAATGGGTCGAATATCTGATTCAGGATGGGTTGTTTTTCAAAGGATTCTAGTTGCGCATACCAAAGTGTTTGATGAGGGAGAATTTGCTAAAGGAAAAGCATAGTGGAGGTCTAGCAGACATTTTGGCCATGAAAATTTTTTTTCTCAGTTGAACGGTTCATATTATTGGGCAGGTATGATAGTAGAGGTGAAGAGGTTTGTGAAAAAGTGTAATATTTGTCAGTATGCCAAGGGAAAGAAGAAAAATATTGGTTTGTATCATCCATTGCCTATTCTAGAGAGGACTTAGGATGCGATAAGCATGGATTTCATGTTGCGATTACCAAGGACGCAAATAGGAAGTGATTCTATATTTATGGTAGTTGACAACTTTGCGAAGATGGCACACTTTATCCCAAGAAGGAAGACCAGTGATGCAACGCATGTTGCAATTTTTTTTTTCAAATAGGTTGTGAGACTCCATGGATTGCCCATGAGTATAGATTTAGACAAGGATACCAAGTTTGCTAGTCATTTCTGGAGGACATTGTGGAAGAAGTTTGGGACATAACTATATTTTAGTTCTGCATATCACCCACAAACATATGGATAGACCAAAGTGGTGAATCGAAGTTTAGGATATTTATTGAGGAGTTTGGTCACTGAAAACCATAGTCAGCGGGATCAAATTCTAGCATAAGTGGAGTTTTCATACAATGACCCAATGAACAGAAGAACTGGAAAGAGTTCATTTCAAATAGTGTATGGAATGAATCCGAGGGTATTGTTAGACTTGAGAGATATGAAATAGAGCGCATTTAGGAGCGTTGGAGATGAAAACTTCGTTGTAGAAATGAAGGAACTTCATAATGAGGTCAGGGAGAAGTTAAAGAAGAACAACAATGAATACAAGTGTAGAGTTGACCAACATAGGAGGAAGCATGAATTTGAAGTTGGAGACCAATTTCTAGCACATCTAAGGAAGGAGAGGTTCGTGTAAAAGATAGGGTCGTGTAAAATCCTGAGAAGATTTGGGGAAAATGCTTATGAGATAGAGCTTCCAGAAGATGTAGGTATATCACCCATATTCAACATTGAAGACCTATATTTGTATAGGGAATATGGAGCCATATAATCTGAATATCAAAGGAAGATCCTGTGGGAGAAACAAATGCTTGTAGCAGAGAAGCTACAGATGGATAATATCATAGATTAGCAAATTGGTAAGAAGACTAGAAGGAAAATGTATTTTGAATATTTGGTAAAGTGGAAAGGACGACCAATAGAAGATGTCAGCTGGGTTGGTGAAGCAAACATCCATAAGCATGGAAAGTCGAGGCAGGATCTCATTGACAAGATTCCATTAATTTTTGAACCAGATGAGTATGATGCAAGAGCATCGCCAACAAAGCACAATAAGAAGACATCTAGGTACACTAGCGCATATTTTGAAATATTGTTAATTCCAAAGTAGACCTATTAATGTAATATCTGACAAATATTTTAATTTATGAACATCTTTAATGATCGGAGGCTGAGACATCGCATAAGATTGACGAGGGAATGTATTTTTCTTTAATGTGAAGGATTGTAGTACAAATCTGGAGCGTTCACTCTTATCTGTCCAACTCAAATATTTATTGTAATAAATGTTAAGTAGTTGAAAGATTTTATTTTGAGAGGATAACATAGAGTAGTTGGAGGGAAAGGATCAAAGAGCACCTCTTGTAAAACTATTTGTATTTTTTCCGAGATAAGGTTGTTCAATCTAGTGTGTAGATCACCATTATAGCAAAGAGCCGAGAGATACAAACAAGTAGTGTATGTATCAATGTAATTTTCAGTTGAATGACTGTAAGAAAGTAACATTGTCCCAAATGTATGTTGTCGTTACGTCTATCTGAATGAGTAAATGATATATTTCTCTTTTATTCTCTGTTATTTCTTTTTCTTGTATCTATGAATGTATTTACATGGTTGAATGTATGAGTCACTGTGAAGAGTGAATAAATATCAAATGTTTCTCTTCTACGAGTGAGTGCAAGGAGTGCATAGTGTCCGCAAGGAGTGCATTGAAAGAGTCTGTTTCGAATCGAATCTCAGAAGAGATAGCATGGGACTTATGTCTGCAAGGAGTGCATAGACATCTGTAGGGAGTGCGTGAGAGAGTTTCAGACTCACAATCTTAAGAGGAGTAGTGTGATCTTAGTCATAGAAAAGAAGTTGAGGAACAGTCTTAAAGACTGAAAAAACATCTAGAGAGAAGTTAATATCAGGAGGGAGAGCGGAGGAAGAACTTCAACGAGGAGAATCCCTGAGGTTTCATCAAAATCCGTGAACAATATTCGTTTCGACGAGAGGTGAACCATTCCACACCATTAGATCCAGAGGAAACACGTGGAGGTTTTCTGTAAGGTGTTTCAGCACTTCATGGTTCAGGAGGTCTGGGGGGTGTTGCAAGTGAAAAATAAGGAATGCACAGAGTCGTGAAGTAATTGCAACCATAGGCTATGTAGGAGACATGCAACATAAATCCAGAAGTTTGGGGAAGATCACTTCATGAATAGCTAAAGGTAGAGCTCACGACATTTCTAAAGTATGAATTCCTGAATGGTTGACCCATGGTCATAGTGTGTGATTGTCTAAGAGGAAGGTTTAGTGCATAGTTAACACTTCCAAAATTGAGTGTCGCCGGGAGCATCAAAGAGAGAAGGCATGGGTAGTCCGACCTTGCGGGTAACACAAAAGGGACCTGTCTGTGTTTATGTTAAGCATTCGAGCTCCGTTGAAGGCCAAACAGTCAATTCGACATGAGATTTTGAAGATGAAATAATAGGAGGTCATGTATCCCTAAAGGAGAGAAGGGAGTCTATGCCATCATTGTTTGAGATTCTCAAGATCCTATTTTCAAGAGTACTTATCACAACAAGATTTTGAGCTCGAAGATGAAGGGACTCTTTTTTTTTTCCCTCTTTATGAAAATGTTGTTATATTTAGTTAACTATGGTTTAAACCAAATGAAATATTGTAGAAGTCTTCATAGTTGGATCATGGATCCTATTTTTTAATAATATATTTTATCTTTACCAAGCTACAAATATTTCATTGACATCTCATAGTTCCATTTTTAAGATTCTTTCCTAGATGGATGATTATGATTTTACAATTACAATGTTCTACAAGTCAACACTTCTTGATGAAATTCTTTATTATAAATTTAGTAGTCCATAGTTGTTGTGAAAACTACCTTTTTTAACACCATCTTTCAACAACATTATTTTACAATAGTGATTCAATACAATAACATTGTTTTGTTGAAGCAGATTTCAATAACATTTTTTTCAATATAAAAATGATATTTACTTAAAGCGCTACTAGAATTCAAAAAAAAAATTAAACAAGATCATCCACTCTCAGATCAGAATCAACCAAGACAAGAAATCATAAGGACTACACAACAAAGATGATAATTCAGTAGCAGGTATGTAAATTTCTTTTATGGGCATTGTTTTTATTTTACTAACTTTGGACATTAATTTGCAAATTGTAGGGCTTATAGAAGAAACATTCAAGAAGGAAATTATTATGTGGCCCCACATAACATTGAATGTTAGAAATGCCACAATTATGCTCACATAGCTCATGATTGTAGAAGCATGATGGATACTTATATGAAAAAGAACACTCATATCAGATATAAGAATGTTTGGAAAATAAAATAAGAACATGTAAAAGAAGAATAGATGAATGAAGGACACCTAGAAGTCATACTCTCAGGATTGGAAATAGTACGAGATCAAGAAAAATCTATAGGGAAAAAGGAATATGTCATATACAGGAAATTTTGGACAATAAATGAAAAACAAGAAGAATAGGTGAATATAGACCAGGTTCCAGAGATCACAAAATTGGAAGTAGTGCAAGAAAGAGAAGAGGAGAAGGTGAATAAAGAATAGGCCCAAGAGATTGCAGTATTAGGAATTGTAGTGCAAAATCAATCTAGAGGTAGAATGAAACACGTTAAATTTAAGAAAAATGATGAGTCTATAGATGAAGAGGAATATTATTTCACATAAGAAAAGGTATTTTTCTGATCCATCTAGCTTGGAGACTCCCAATAAATATGAATATTGAACATGGGGAGTCGATAGAAAAGCTATTATAGATTAGAGAACCATCCTTTAGCTAGATTGAATTATTTGCAGAGATAGATTTAGAGCAGTCAGATAAAAAAAGTACAGAGTGATGAATTGATCGATTGAGAAGTAGTGTTCTCACGTAGGTATCAATTGGGATTTACACATTAATAAGTTTATTATTGTATTCCACGTATGTATTCAGGAAGGGATATATTTAGTACAGGTTGTTCCAGACATGCTTAGGTGGATTTGGAGATAGAGAATACCAATTGACACATTTGATTCAACTTGAAGAACCACGAATATGTGATGATCAGTTGCATCTATGAAACCTTCATGATAGTACAATGATAAATGGGTCAACATTGTGGACAACTGGGTAGCAGAGTTATGGACAATTTGCAACATATGGACAAATATGGATATTTAATAGGTACGTAAAACATGGGTCAGAGAATATGCATAGAAATTATGGACATAGATGTTTACTTAGTAGGTATAGTTAAAATGGGTTAGAGAAGAAACATAGTAGTGCATCTACAATTGGAATCAGTGGAATCAATTGGTAACATAAAATAAAGTATTAAAAGGAATACTAGAACATGGAAAGAGAAATACTCAACAAAAGATAAGTCATTAGAAGAAAATCATTGAACAATATGGTCAAATGAACATGACAAGTGACTTATGAAATCAAGTAATGAATGATTTTTATATATGTCAAATACTTACAAGAGGAAGAACCATTGGAAAATTAGCAAAAACTAGAAGAGAGGAAAGGAAACACTTACAAGTAGCCCTACATTCATCTACATGACATATTGTAGAGAATTAAAGGGAAAAAAAATAATCAATAAATGAAGATCAGTAACATATAGACAGGGAGAGAGATACTGACAGGGGGATTTATTATTTTATCCATGATTGCAAAGGGAGAGAAAGAGAAATATCAAAAGAGTAAAAGTCAAGAACATGAAGTCATAGAAGGATTTTCCAGGGAAGGTATACTTTCAGGGGAATTCAAAAGAGGGGAGGAACATGAGGAGATAAACATGTGAAGATAAAGAACAAAGACATATAAATAGAGAGAGAGAGAGAGAACATATGAATGAAGACATGGGAAGAAACCCCAAGGATAGAGACCCTTTTCCATTGATCTCAAAGGGGGAGAGTGAGAAACATTGATGATATGAAATGATCACAAGTGTAGAATGAGTGTTTCCATCAATGTTGGTGTTTAAATAACTGCCAAATGGGGAGATTGTTGGATAGTTTTTTTGGACAATTGGTTGTCATTGATGTCAACCATCATAAATTTATGTCAACCCTTGGAGAAGTTTGGAATCCCTAGAAATGTGGATGAGATTGATTGTGAGTTATTTTTCATTGATAGAGTGTTTGATGTCAGCATATTTGTTCGATGCATTTGATGAAGTCTACATGAATCCATGAAGGTGCGGTCATGGGACCTGAATTTGGTTGAGAAATATGGACATGACGGACAACGTAAATGCAAGTAAGAAACTCATAGATGGATAGTGCTTTCTGTGACATTTTCGATGATAGGTGGTACGCCACATGGTTCCTCATGGTTAGGGAGATATGGCCCTATGAATTTATAAGCCTCAAAGAATGGTCAAGAAGCCACTAGTTGGTTACAAGTCAATTAATGAAGGGTTAAAGTGGTTTTGACAAGAAAGTACTAGAATCCTTAAGAATAAGGAAAGAGGTTACCTAGAAAAAGTATAAATACACATATTTATACATTCATTTGATACAAACACTCATTAAATATCTATCTTGTGAGAATGTTACAGTCTAGTATTTATGTCTATTAGTGAATTTCACGAAAATTTTGAGGCAGTGGCGAAAGTGAGAGGAAAGATCAGAAGCTTCAGAGCTCCAAAGTGCTAGGGTTTCTATAAAACCCTAATTTGGTTGGTCCTCATGGTCCAGGCATAGGGTGTTTCATGAGGAACCCCCATGGGTTTCCTAGGGCACATCATGTGAGGTATCGTGTGACAAGTAGTCCTCATCCTGTGAAGATAAGACATAAGTGGAGGAGGATGCTTGTTCCTAGTTGTTGACCTTTGAGGTGAAGCTACATGATTGTGTATCAGGTTCAGAGGCACCAGGTGAGTTACACATGTAAAAGATATGTTACTCTATGTGTTATGAGGTTGCATCTTGGTGATATTGAGGAGCATAATTGAGGCATGTGTTTGTGAGATTTGGTATATGACTTGAGGCACATATTAGATGTATGGTAGATGTTGATTGAGGTATATATGATAACGTACATTGTTTATTCATATCTTGGTTACCTTATTATATGGTGTATGACATGATTGAGAAATATGTTATGGTTGATGTGCATGATTAGCACATTGTATGAGAAATATATTATGGTTGATGTGCATGATTAGCACATTGTATGGTACATGATATGGTACAATATGAATACATGGTATGGTGTTGATTTAGATTATTGATGTACATGGTTGATACATGCTATGGTACAAGATTAGTATTTGGTGTTGATGTACATGGTTGATGGTTGAGGCATATTGAACTGAAATTGAAGTCTTGTACAACATACAAGTGAATTTTTATGTGTCTTGGGAAATGGATCAATATGCAAGGACATAGATTTTTAATGAGTTTTGGTATTAAAATTGTACAAATAACAAATATAAACAACCATCAAATAACACACGTAACAAAACAATTATAAAGGATTTCACCCCTCTCTTGGGCTACATCTCCTAGTCTAGCCTTCAATGGTCCTCTTTCATTAAGTGTACAATATTTTAAAAATAGAAATTTACAATGATCAAATGGAAAAAATAACCACTCCAATGGTTCCAGAACTATAAAAAACCCTTGTCTAGGATTTTTCTACACCTGGTTTGGTCAAAAAATGATAAATTTATCCTCTTTTGAAGTTTCCCCCAAAACCTACAGCCAAAACTCTCTCCAAAACACACATACTATTCCAAAACCTAGCTCCCACACCCTGAAACCTGGCTCTATGTGTGTTTCTAGATCGTGGGCGAAAAATGGCAGACCATTAGCACATTTAGTGCTTGTCCTCTGGAGATCATGGTCGTCTCGGGAAGGTGTCCAAGATGAGCGACTGACCACCCGCCCCCATTGGTTCCACCCCCAATTCCATAGTGGTTGGTTATTGGATTGCGTGACCAGGGATGGAGCTTAGTCCCGACCCTACTACCAAATGTTCTACCATGTCGATTTAAATACAATTCATGGCATATAGTGGTAAGAAACATCTGGTATCCAGATTGGTATATCCTCCCACGCTACTCCACTTGGCCTCGAGGTCGCATGATCAAACCTAGTGGTGTTTGGCCCAAAATTTTAGTGGTCGACGAGGTGACACGTGTCATCCCTCAGTTGGGCCACATGGCACCTTACCATTGGTCCAACTCAACACCCAAATTCCTACTCACCTACCATGCATCATCCCAATCATCCTACCATGCATCAACCCAATCAGCCTTCCATGCGTCCTTGCCATGTCATCCTTTCCATGTGTCAGTACAGATGCTAGGTCAATCTGTAAGGGTTGTATGAACTGTATATTCAACAAGCATTTTGCCTATTGGGGAAAATGGATAGAACACCATAAATTTTCCATACAGAATCTATTTGATCTCATTCAAGTTGTGTTGGGATCATGAAGATGATATCTAAGAAATGAAACCATTTTTTAGAACTTTAAAACACTTTGATTTTGGAGCACTTTCTAATCCCCCAGATCACTCCTCCCCATTGTGAAGATTTGGACCTCCGAAATACTATTTTTAGTCAAACTATAGATGATGGTACTATTCCCTCATCCTTCTAACCTCAATCCATTTATCTTTTCTTGGATTTGTTCCTTTGAGACCAACACAAAGGTACTCCACATTCCCTCATTTTGAAGTTCTTGTCTTTCTGTCAAGGATGGTATCTTGTTGTAATTCTGAAAGATATTATGGTGAGAAGTCATTTATTGAAGGAATTTTAACATGATCTCATGGATCATCAATCAAAGGAGGCTCATACAATCTCAAATTCTTAACATTAACAACTGCATACATTTTCATATAAGGAGGTAAATCCAATCATAAGGCATTGTTACCGGTTTTTTCAAGAATCTTAAAGGCTCCATATATTATTGGTTTCATATTTTTACCTTCTCCTTTAAGCCTCTCTTTGATAATGTAAAGCCAAACTACATATCTAACTTGGACACCGTGGTCAACACAATGATTATCATGTCTTGTCTTGTACTTGGATTGGCTCTTTTCCAACTGTTCTTGTACCATTTGATGCACCAATTGAACTTGCTCAATGCACTTCTTTTATTTATCAATGTCATAATGACCATCAATAGCAACATCCTTCCCAAAGATAAAATATAAAGGAGATTTTGGAAATTAACCAAAACATGCCTCAAATGGAGACGTTTGAGTTGAAGAATGCTTAGCCCAATTATAATCATGTTGAATGTAGTGTAGGTGCTCATCCCAAAGCTTAGGATGTTTGCTGCAATAACCATGAATAATATGTACCACTATTTTATTCACCACTTCTGTCTAACCATCGTTTTGTGGATGGAATGTTGTGTTTTTTTTGAACTTGTTGTCCATGAGTTCCCGTAATCTTGACCAAAAATTCCTAATAAATCAAGAATCTCGGTCATAAATAGTGGATTTGGGAAACTCAAAATGTACCCATACATGTTGAAAAAACATTTGTGTTGTTTTTTCAGCTATAGCCCGCTTCTTACAAGGAATTAAAATACAAATATTGTTGAAACAATCAACCACAACATAAAGATAATCATGATTTTTTTAGACATAGGTAGTCCTCCTACAAAGTTCATGGAAATTATTTTCCAAGGATGGTAAGGAACTGGAAGTGGATTATACAATCCTAACTTTCTATTTCTAAGCTTACTTGTAGCACATAAAGAACATCGTCTTACATATCATGATACATTTTCATTCATTTTAAGCTAATAGAAATACCTTTGCTAATTTTCCATTGTCTTGCCTACACCGAAATGGCCAACATTAAGAGAAGAATGTGCTTCCCTTATGATGTTGAATCTTTCACCCTGTTGAATACATAACTTTCCAAGATGATACAAAATTTTATCATGCACATGGTAATACCATTCCTCTACTTGGTTAGCTTGAACAAAAGTTGCATCTACATCTTTAAAATCATCATCTAAAGCATATTGTTCAATGTAGATCTCATGCATGATATAAGTATTCTTAAGAATAACTGAAGAACTAATAATAGGCCTATAAAGCATATCAACAACCTTGTTATAAAATCCTTTCTTATACCTTATCACCAAGTGGAATTGTTGCAAGAAAACCGTCCATCTGAAATGCCTTTCTTGTTGTAGCTTAGTTTTTGATTGTAAGTATTGAAAAGGTAGATGATTAGTGTGAATAATATTTTCTTTTCCTAAAAAATAATGTTTCCAGTTTTTCACACATTGCACCAATGTAGACAATTCCTTGTCATATGTAGGATAATTAAGCACAACACCATTAAAAGTTTCAAAATGATAACATATGGGCTTACCATGTTGCAACAAGACTACTCCCATGGAATAGTTACTTGCATCTGTTTGTATCTCAAATGGATTCCTTAAATCAGGAAGTGTAAGAACTGGAGTTGAACTAATTTTCTCCTTCAATGCATCAAAGGATTTTTTCTTCTTTCCTCCCCATTGGAAACCTACTTAATGCTTGTCACATCATGTAATGGAGCTGCAATTAAAGAAAAAATAGAAATAAACTTTCTCCAATATTTGGGTCCTCCCAAAAATATTCTAACCTCTATTACATTGTTGGGATTGCAAAAATCTAAAATGACTTTGACCTGTGAGGGATCTATCTTCAATTTCCCCCCTCCAAGAATATGTCCCAAGTAAAATAACGACGTCTTTCCAAACTCACATTTAGACATATTTAAAAACAATTTATCTTTCTTCAAGACATATAAGACTTGTTTCACATGCCTAACATGTTCTTCATGAGATTGTCTAAATATCGATATGTCATCCAAGTAGACAATTAAACAATCATCAAGAAAAATCCTTAAAACACCATTCATAACTCTCATGAATGTTGCAGGAGAATTACAAAGCCCAAATCGGATAACCATCCATTCATACAAACCTTGTTTTGTTTTCAAAGTTGTCTTCCATGTGTCTCGTTCAAAAATCCTAATCTCATGATAATCATTCCTTAAGTCTAACTTAGTGAAATGCACACCATATTTCAATTGATCATGAAAATCATAAATTCGAGGAAGAGGGTAATGATTCTTTTACATAATCTTGTTCAAGGCTTTGAAATCTACACACATGCGCCATGTGCCATATTTATTTGGTACTAAAATAATTGGTGACCCACATGGCGATGTGCTTGGCATGATAACCCCTTTGTCAAGAAACTCTTGGATTTATATTTTATTTTAGCATTCTCCATGATTGGCATCCTATACATGCCAATGTTTGGAAGAGGACAATGTTGTTGCAATTGGATCTCATGTTGGATACCTCTTTTATGAGAAAATCCTTTGGGTTGTTGAAACATCTCATCATATATGTTAACAACTTCATACAAATAAGATTTTAACTTTGCATCAAATACTTGGAAAGCTTCTTTTTCCACATTCTCTTTGGGTTTGATCATGAAAAGTACAAAATTCTTACTAGCATTGACTAACCTCTTCATTTGCTAGCATTCGCAAGTAACAAATTCAATTTCTTGGTATGTTATCTAACAATGTACTCAACACCATTTTTAAACAAATGATATTTTTTCTCATGACGATGAAATATGGCTCTACTATCATATAAATACGGGCTTCCAAAAACAATACGACAAATATCCAATGGAATGAAATCAAACTCTACCTCATTTATAAAGTTTGTAGTGATAGAAAATCTTAGTTTACATCTTTTAGTCACATGCAATTTTTCATTGTCACATATCCAACCTAAAGGATACAGTTTAGGATGAGGAGTTGTTTCCAATTTTAGTTTCTTGACAGTGTCTTTAGAAGTGAGGTTTTCTTGTGAACCAATATCAAAAAGAGTGTCTATCTTGATATGCTTTGAAATAACCCTTAAGTGGAAATACTATATTCTTTCTTTTTCAAGTTGATTTTCATTGAGGATACTACTTGAAGAACTAGTACTAGAAATAGAGTCCTTACCTTGAAAACCCATGGCTGTGATCTTAGTTTCATCTCCATAATCATATCCTAAATCACGTTGTGTAGTTGCATTAGTCTTTGGTTTCCCTTTGTTGTTGAACGTTTTGGGTCTCTTTTAAGGATAAAATTTCCAACAGTGGTATTCATCATGGCCCTTCTTTTGAATAGTGTTTACATGAGAGTTTTTCTCCCTCTTTCTTAGTTGAAGCATTCTTCTTTCCTTTTCCTTTGAATTTCCCCTTTCCTTTGTCTCCATTATTAAATGTCTCCTTACTTCCCTCTTGAGGATGACTCTTCCCTCTTGTTTCTAAATGAGTTTCTTGTACACAAACTTCATCTAGTTTCGTAGGGTTAAACATGAGAATTGTGTGTCTCAAATAACTAGGCAGTCATCCAATATATTTGAGAAGATTATCTTGAGAGGATAAATCTATACCCATCATAAAAGATCTTTTTCCAAATTCTTGAGTATATATTTGCACATTTTTCCATTTAGCTTGCCTAAAAATTTCCAATCCATAGTAGCTTTTTGCATCTTTGCTAATGGATAAAAGTTCCTTCTTGTTGCAACAATAAAATCATTCCAAGAGGATAAAACTTTACCATATTATTTCATGTCCTCTTGAGTTTTTTCTTCCCACCAAATGAGTGTCGCACCTTCTAATCTAAGAGAGGAAAGTTGAATCTTGGTTTCATCATCTTTGATTTTTTGTATCTTGCAATACACATCAATATGACGAACCCAATTATCCAATCTCTCAGCATGTACCTCCCCATTATACATATCCTCCCACACTGGTATATCCTCTCACACTATTGCACTTGGCCCGGAGGTCGTACGATTGAATTTGGTAGAGTTTGACCCAAACTTTTAGTGGTCGACGGGCTGCTATGTGTCATCCCCTGATTGGGACACATGGTGCCTTTCCATTGGTCCAAATTAGCACCCAAATTCCCAGTCCCCTACCACGCATTAGACCAATCAACCTTCCATGCATCCTTTCCATGTCATCTCTATGTCATGTCAGCTTGTATGGACTGCATAGTCAATAAAATTTTTGCATGTTGGGGAAAATGGACAAAACACCATAACATTTCCATATGGACTCTGTTTGAGCCCATTGAAGTTGTGTTGGGATCGTGACAAAGAGATCTATGCAATGAAACCATTTTCTATAAATTTCAAACACTTTGAGTTTGGATCACTTTTTGATCCCCCAGATCACATATAGTAAAGGTTATGGTGCATGATTGATGCAAGGTTTGATACAGGTGTTGTTGCATGGTTGATGCACTTGTTGTGGTACAGATTGCCATACATGGTTGATGTTTGATATGGTATAGGTTGATGGTTTGTTACATTCTTTGGTACATGGTTGAGACACATATCTTGTGATGGTATGTTGGTGATCTTGGTACATGCTTGGTAGAGGAATGTGTTGGTGATATTGGACATCTAGTTGAGAGGTGTCCTTGGTATATGATCCACGCCAGAGCATCTGGTTGAGTATCGATGAAAGTGAAAGGTTTAAAATGATAGTGACAGGTTGATAGTGGCAGTGACAATGGAAATGAATGTGGAAATGATTGTGGTAGTGAAAATTGTTCTACAATTATATTTTAGCGATGTAGGATGGGGAAAGTAAAGGGGATTGTAGCCTCCTTTTGGTTGGTGTTGGAGAACTTAGGGAGTTGGAGATTCTGTTAGGTTGGATCTTGAGAATTAGGGGGTTGTAGCCTTTTTCTAGTTGGAGTTGGAGAATCAGGTAGTTGGATCTTCCTTCAGGTTGGAGCTTGAGAATTAGGGTTTTGTAGCCTCCTTCTTGGAGCCAGAGAATTCAGGGAGTTGTAGCTTCCTTTAGGTTGAAGCTTGTAAATAGGGGTTTGTATCCTCCTGCTATTTGTAGCTGAAGAATTTGGAATTTGGTGCTTCCAATGAATGTATTCTTTGATATATAAGAAATCATTTTGTGTTTTTCTCCCATTTGGGTTTTCACGTAAATTCTTGTGTACTATGTACTTGATGTGATGTTTCTTATGTTTATATGATCATGGTATATTGATGATATATTGATGATATACTAATGATATGCTAATGATATACTTTTGATTAAGTTGAATTTTATATATTGTTGTTAAAAGTAGTAAAAGTGCTCATATTGATTCACCCCCCCTCTCAATGCTCCAACAATATCATGCAAAAAAATCACCTTATTGACAAATATCTTGTCACCTTTAATCATAAAGAGATTTTTAAAATTGTGAAAAATAATGTGAGTGTGTGTATATATATATATTGTAGGTATTGGGGGTGGGGATGTGAAGTAAATTAGGGTTTATAGGTATTCAGGGGTATACAAAGGAGAATCTAGTAAAAATAATAGATATGTAGTAAAAATATTTATATTTTTTTATTGGAAATACGTGAGGAGGCTCAACAAAAATACTAAGGGAGGCATTTATTAATATCTAGTGAAATTGGGGGTATTAATTAATATTCCATGAACAAAAATGCTACTCCATAACTCCATGGAGTGAAAACACCATGTTTCCTATAACTATATAAGGTTTGAGGTTCATTTCAACTTCAATTCAAAGATGTAGTAAATATTAATAAATCATTTTCTAGTATGATGGTTTGACCCTTTGGTGTAAGGGATCTAAGGGTGCAATGAATGGTTGACTCACTGCTCATGGATGTATTTTGTTATTTCTTTATTTTTATTTTTATTTCATTGTTGTAGCATTATTTTTATGCATTTTATTTATCTAATCAGATTTAGAGGAAGGGAACATTTTTGAAGCATTTATCCAATTCCCTCATTTTTTTTCTACCAATGTAACATACAAATTTCCAGATTTCATGTTCATGGTTAGTGCCCTTCTTGAAATAGTTCTTTATCTTTAATTTTTATTAATGTAATTTAATTTATTATATATGATTAGCTAATTTCATTCCTGCAAATTATTTTCTAGTTGAGTATTCATTTTATTACTTTTTTTTAATTAATTTCTTTCTACAACACTCACAAATCCAACAAGGTCCTGATACTTACAATTTCATTCGCAAATGTTGAAAACAGAGCCTTGGTAGATTAGTTAATTTTAAAAGTTGAGAAGTTTATTCCAAACTTTGAAAGTTAATAAATTCATAACTTAAAAAAAAAAAAAATTAATCAAAGGAACTTCTTGCAGGTTAATGAATTTTTGTAGCATAACTATTTTTGCACGTTAATGAATTTTGGTAACATAACTATTTTTGCAGGACTCATAAAACCAAGAAAGCTGTAACTTGCATGCTTTCCTAGACACAATCAATTATTAAGTTCTTTTTACCGGTCGGTTCTTTAGCCTTAGAAAAAAAAATTACAATAAGCTAAAGGATCAAGCTACAAGTGTGCTCTCTCGAAATAGTCAATTTGTCTTTTAACCATTACAGTAGTAATCACATTAGAAAACCATTAACTCCTGCCCTATCAATCAATTTAGCATTTATAGGTTAGTGAATCATTTTGATTTCATATACAATGCATACATTTCTAAAGTGTTACATTTTTCAAGTTGACAAATTAAAAAGATCCCTCTTGTAAATCATGGTTGTTAATCCAAAATATTATTAGACGTCATCAAACATCTTATGTTTGTTAGTGGTTTCCAAGGTAGAATATTTTAGATAATTAAAATGAAATAGTGTTTTTATAAATATCTTGGAATGCTAATTAGAATTATGATTTATGCAATGTTTATAATAATAATTTACTATTGTATTAGTAAGTTTTCTAATTAACTTTTTTTATAATAATAAGTTCTCCTAATACTCGTACAAGAAATGAAAATTTCAAATAAATACTCGATTTCATTTGCATTCATAATCTTGTAGAAACTATTTCAAACAACCAAGTGAATTTTATTTTTTATAAACATTTTATAGGGAGGTCATGCTTTTACACTTTTAGTTGATAACTCATAACTCATTTTTTAGCTTTCTTTTATTAGTCCATGTCGTAAGCATAGAGGGACTATAGCGATCGATAATTCGTTGACCTAGTATTAATTTGTCCTTTGACCACAAATATTTGCATAATATCTAATGTTGGAACTAGGGAACAAAATCATTTGTTTTTTATATAATATTGGAAGTCTTATTGATGGCTTCGCTATTCCCAATGTTTTATATGTTAGCATATCCAAACATTTTGATCGTATACGGTCTTTTGGAATCATATATTTTTTTATGCATTGCTTGAAGGTGAATTAATGCTAGCATTAGTTCGAATGTTTGTGTTAGCATTTTTTGCTAGCTAAATTTATCCCAATGTTTGATATGCTAGCGTATCCAAGGTTTTTCTATTTATTATTATTCTTAAGTACTTAATGTACGAAAATCCTACCACAAGCATTATTTCTTAAATATTTACACAGCGCGAAGCCCTTGGACAATTCTGACAGCCTTAAATTTTTACCTAAGAGGCCTCGTAGCCTTAAATGTTGTGTTGGGTGCAAAATGTATATCACGGAACAAGTTCGACATGGAAAATAAAAATAAATTTGAATAATTAATTGAATAAAATTTAACAAAACATTATCACATATTAACAAGTGTTGCATGGCAGCCTAGTCTCTACTAGGTTGGAATGGGAGTAAATGCGTGTGTTGCAAGTTGCAGTACATGTGGTATCTATGCAGAATTTAGTATTCCCAAATTAGTTTTATTTGAAATTTATGAAAAATTATTAATGTCTGGTACATCAACCAAGGTTCCTAGTATCTAAGTTTGATAGTACATGAAATATTTAATACATAACCCATGTAACCCTACAATTACAAAATCGCGGGTTGCTAGAGCCGTGGGTTCATATTTTTCATTTCCATGTCCAGCTTGTTTTGTGCTATACATTTTGCACCCATCACTTCTGTCATATACATTTTGCACCCAACAATTCCGTCATATACATGAGACTGAGTAATTTATAGAATATTATAACATTGTACCAAGATTTATAGTAATTTATATAATACTATAACTTTTTTTACATAATGAATAGTATAAACAATTATTTAAATTTTATTCAATATTATTTTTAACGTTTTAAAATTTAAATTTGAAATTTTGGAATTTTGATTTTGTTTATGATTATAAAGGTAAAATTTATTTTTATTTTTCATTTTTCATGTCCATCTTTTTTGTGATATACATTTTGCATCCAACACTTCTGTCATATACATTTTGCACCCGACAATTACGGAGTCGCAGGTTCACATTTTCATTTTTCATGTCTAGCTTGTTCTGTGATATACATTTTGCACTCAACACTTATGTCATATATATTTTGCACCTAACAATTCGATCATATACATGAGACTGAGAAATTTA